>JAHWFP010089751.1:0-26696 GCA_023313725.1 Lithobius niger
GCCTTATAGGAGGGAAGCGGGTGAACTCTTTAAAGTGGGGGAAGGGGGGGGAGGAGATATTTTCCTTACGAAGTGTTGTTTATGTGCACCCGCATATATTCCTAACTACGGTAACACAAACTAGGCCTATGGTAAATTAGCACACAAAAAAACCAGTCATCGCACACTTTCTCGAAAAAAAAAGAAAAAAATTGAAAATATTATGAGGGGGGGAAGGAAAGAAAACAGTGGGCAGTATCCCGTAGGTGGCAAAAGTATATAAACACCTCTGACAGCATCAAACATAATTGTACTAAATCCTGCTTTCAAACATTCGCGAAAACTGCGAGTGCAAAGGATACAATTCAATGAGTAAATACATTCTCAAGATGCAGCGAAAATAATAAGTAAAATGCTTGAAAGCGTGGGGAGGGGGTGGGGGAAATGCTCCCCCAACTTTTCTTCCAAAATGTTAGCTGATGGTTTTGTTACATTCACTCAAACCAACCTAGGCTACTGTTTCAAAAGCTACAGGTGTACGATACAGAAATGTTATTTAATCTTGGTGACCTAACAAACGGCCAAACAGATGTGGAGTTTCAAGTGGCCCACCCCATTTTCCTCGCCCAGTTTAAATTACTCCGACGCCAGTTACTTGTCAAGAAGTGCTGTTACTGATTAAGCCATTTTAACGTAAAACCTCGCTAGAACCAATGGATTTTAAAGGTATATGTCTCGCAGTTGGCTTTCCTGTACGGCTCATTTTAGAAATATTTATGGTTCAGCCGCGTGAAAATTGTTCAAAAGCATTCATTTTTTTCTCCTCGTGTGAAACGGTTTTATACATTCACTCTAACCTATGTAAATATTGCAAAAGCTACTTCGCGCAGGATGCTTGAAAATAGTGAGATACGTCTTTTAAGCTGGAGTGAGTGTATTATTTCATTGACTGTAGCACTTTCGAATTTCCCCCACCCCTTCCCTGCCTGGCGAAATTGGAGTCAAGGAGCCTTATTTAACCTAGCATAAGCTAACTTAACCTAACAAGACACAAGAAATAAATATAGTAAAATAGTGCAATACGCAGCATCCTTTGGGTGCTGTATAATACACTATTTTATTACATTTATTTGTTTTAGATTTGTTATCCTAGGTTAGGTTAGGCCAGATGCCTTGGGTCCAGTTTCACCAGGCAGGGTGAGAGTCATGTGGGAACGAATTTCACCAGCCCTTATCTTGAGAGACATCTTGCCTTATCGTGCGGCACTACAAGGCCTTTGTTTAACAAACTTTTGAATTATTCGGGTTTTGCGTTCGAATCTAGACAAACTTACTATAGGTGAAACGACAGTACGTGAACAATGTGAAAGAGGACTGGGATTAATAATTTGACTTCGATTTGTATTGCTAAGAGAGACTTGTGTATCAAAGTTCATGCTTTGAGCTCGATCTGTAAGAATTTGTTGGTCAAGCCTGAGTGAGGGGCACGAGGAGGTCCATGGCCAAGGTAACTGGAAGGGGCTTTATAGCTAGTTCGATTAGCTATTAGTACGATATAGCTAGTACCAAATTTCCTGCTTTCAGCTCTATCTGCAAGAATTTTCTTTGTCCATCCTCAGGGAGGTGGGGGGAGCACTGGGGACTTTAGGTGGAGAAGTATTTCGTGGGGGTTCTAAGATTGGTTCGATGTGTACTGTAAGTAACATGTGTGACAATTCAAGCTTTTAGAACGATTAGCAAGATTTTGTTGGTCACCAGCGTCATCGAGGGGAGAAGGAGTGTGTGGCCACAGGGGTCCCGGGGGATATCTGCAGGGTGCTCTGTAGCTGTTTCGATTTGTACTGCTAAGAATTACTTGTGTGCCAATATTGAAACTTTTTGCTTGATGAGCATGATTAGCCCAAATTATTGCTTAACAGCTTTATGCTACGGAGCTACGTGCACACGTCGATTGCTTATCCATGGTGGATATCTGCAAGGTAAACGACGCAGCTGGCATGTGCAATGCATACCCTGTTTTGAGACGCGTTGGACTTTTTTCTTGGCGGACACTACAGTCGAGGCTAGATTCCAAATTTGGTTTTAAAATGTTCAGTTTTGATGGAGTTATGAGATCTCGAAGTTGAGATTTTAACACAGAGGCCCTTGGCTGACCCTTACTAACACTGGCTATTGCCAGGGTTGACACACTGCGAAACATGAGAAGTGAAGTTTATATGAACCATTTCTAACTTCTGTATTAAAAGCATGCAATTAACTAGTAAATATTACCACAACCAACCACCACCCCACCCCTTCCCCCCCCAAAAAAAAGTAAAATAATAGGGCCTAAGAGTTTCGGTCATTTTCTGTTTTGTTTTTAGATCGCATTCTGTCTTTTATGGAGTGTTCACAAAACACATGGACACACTCCCCCCTCCCCATCATAACAGATTGTAACACATTTCCTCATCATGTACTTTGTGAACGTTCCCTAAATTTAAATTCCAGTTCTCAGCTGCAAGCAAATTTTTGTAAGTGTTAAGAGTTTCATGTTAGGGTGATGGACGTAGATGGAAAGTTTGAATATTATGCGGCTTGTGATGGTGTTTTACTCAAAAAGCCAGTACAAAGAAGCAAAAAGCATCTGTGGGTAAAATTCAGGCACCGGTCAAAATAGGTCAGTGGTTCAAGTTGAGTCAGTAGGCGAGATTATGTCGGTAAGTCAAAATGAGTCATCCTGTCAACAAGTTGGGTTAGTGGTTAAAAATGGATAAGTGGGTCAAGTTGGGTCAATGGGTAAGAATGGGTCAGTGGGTAAAAATGGGTCAGTGGGTAAAAAGGGACCAATGAGCCAAAATGAATCAACGGGTCAACTTGGATCAGTGGGTAAAAATGGATGAGTGGGTCAAAACGGGTCAATGCATGGGTTACAGGTCAAAAGAAGTCAGTAGTAGGCTAAGTCACACAAACCCAGTACGTTTTTTAGATCATATTCTTTATTGTCTCTCATTTATCGTCCACAACATTGTCTACCCTGAACAGTCGTATAAAAAAACAACAAGTGATCAAAGATAACGCACAAATTGAGGCACGAAGATCATCTGGCATTCCTTTTCACAAACGTGCGATGTTTGTCGATTACTACTGACCTAAAAGAGAAAGGGCTTTGCTGACTTTCAGTCCATATTTTTTGGCCTTTCGAAGGTATTGGCCGAGTCTGAGGAGTCCAGCAGTGGCTTCTGCATCCTAAAAGAATACAAATATATATACATATATATATATATATATATATATATATAAACAGTAATGTTAAGGACACAATCAGCTGAATTAATAACACACACATCTTACGGTACACATCGGTTGCAGAAGAAAGGGTAAAAAAAAGTAAAAATAAAGGCGTCCATAAATAACGAAATTAACGATTTATTTTTTATTCTGTAGAAATCAGCAAAATAGGCTATAAAGTTTATCTATTTTTTTTTATTCTTTACATATAATTGAGTATTGAATATCAGTCTGCCGAGTGAAGATTGCTTGTATGATTTTATAAACCATCCACAACAAATACACGATTGAATTTATGTATCAAACGTCATGTATGGACATATCTGAATTAACAACTCACCACGGTCTTACGGTATATAGGGACACTAGACACACGCTAGAGTGTCGCGCCAAGTTAGGCAACCAACATCACAACAAACATCACATCAATTCAATTGTCGAGGTTGTATACCATTGTAGCGCGACGCCATAGCGTAAGTGTCTTATATCTCGAAGCATAGTTGTGCACATTTCAGGTACTTGGGGAAAAATAATAATGCGGTACAAAAGCTTAAATTTTGTTGAAATCATGAGCAATGATCCACCTCACAAAAATTAACTTGTGTAGGAATGCCAGCTAATCTGCTTTCAATGCAAAATGTGACCCTCAATAACGTTGTCAATGTGTTACTAGCTACTAGCTAGCTAGCTAGTCCGCTCATCCCCATGTTAATTTCCGTAGGGTGATTATTAGCTATGAAATTGGACGAATAGGTGCAGTACAATACGAACTGCTTACCTTTTATGGTTTAGAGCCTGGGGGCGTAACGGGAATGACGTGGGAGTAAGTATGAAAATATTGTTATAACCGTTGTTAGTGTTGTCGGCATCGTCTCTCATTGGACTGCCAAAGTTCGGACAATGAGAACGTGTATACTGACGTGCGTGCCTAAACACACACTAGTGTATCACGATAAATCTAAACAACGTTGCGCAGAAATTGTATTCACTTCCAATTCATGAAAAGTAGCCCAACTGTAATAACAAACTCAAAAACTGGTAAGAGGCCACCAAGTTGAGATTTGTTCGGCCCTTCAAAGGAGTGATATCAGCACACCAAAACTAACTAAATAAAACAAATTACAACAAAATTAAAACCAAACCAAAAACCTATAAAGAGGTGACTAAGTTGAGAATGGTTCGGCCTATAGAGCAGCGTCGTGTGACGTCATATTGGCTACGTTACACCATTTGGAGGGCTTAGCTACAAGGTTCACTAGATTAAAATGTAAATGGAAAAACTACACTTCTAGTCAAGACAATGCCTTGAGAGCGGATTTCTTAGGCTTAAGAAAACGTTGTTTTCTCCAACAACAAAAATCGTGCGTTATAGGCTTAAGAAATTCAGTCTAATAGCATTGGCTTCTGTAAGACGACCTTCTTATCGCCCTCCAGTGCCCCTTGCAGCTAACCCAGTTACTCGCTCCACCATAGAGTTATACACAATAATACTACGTCATGTCACTGCCCTATAGGCAAAAGATATTAGCAAATTGTTGAAAACCAATATCTTGTTGAAGTGGCACTTTATTACACATCTGCACGGTAGTGGAGTTGAGTCAATACACAATTAAAAAAAAAAGGAGTGATATCATATCAAAAACCAAAACTGGTAAAAGGGGCCTCCAAGTTCCGAATGGTTCGGCTCTTCAAGGGAGTGATATCAACACACCAAAACATTCGCTAACTTAATCGCACCGAATAATACTTTGGACGTTAAATGAAAACTTGAACATTGCTACCGAGAGTAGCAATGTTCTAGTTTTCATTTAACCTTCGAACTATTAATCGGTGCGATTAACTTGGAAAATGTTTTGGTGTGTTGATATCACTCCTTTGAAGGGCCGAGCCACTCGGAACTTGGCGGCCCCATTTCACCAGGTTTGGTTTTTTATATATAATAGATTAATGCATGGGAATTTTCCTCAAGAAAAGTAGACGCTTGACCTGTGCTTTCTTTTATAATGATTACCAAATAAACAAATGTCATAAATAACTTACACTCTTAGCTAAGGCTTTGTATATCTTCTCACGAACATTTACGATTATGTTGTGAATCTTCTGAACAGCTGGTGACGCTTTATCCAGTTTGTCGATTTCTGTTTCAACAGCAGTAAGTACCTCTTTGACGTGTTCGTGTATGGTCAGGAGTGGTTTTCCAACGGCGCTATTATCGTCTTTAACGGCGACGTCGCTCTTAGCCTTTTCACCGTCGCTCTTAGCCTTTTCACCGTCACCCTTACCTTCTTCACCGCCACCCTTACCTTCTTCAGCGGCGTCGTCACCGTCTTCAGCACTGGCAAGGGAAATGTATGCCAGAATACAGACCAAACTGATTACTTTTCCAGTGAAAGATAACATCTTCGAGAAGACTGAAAATTAACAATAATTTTTGTTTAATCGTAAGTTAGTCAGTTGAGTAAAAAATCTATTAAAGGAATGCCACAATTTTCCGGATGGCGTTTGTTTTTTTTTTTTCCCGAAATTTTGAAGACTTCTTTTTTTCTAATCCTATTTTCCATCTCCTGATATTAACGAGGGTAGCCTGTTTTCCCGACTCAGATTGTCGGTTGTGAGTTGGGTGTCGTCGCAACAAAAATCCTGAAAAATATCTCCGGAAAAAAAAAAAAAAATATCTTCGGAAGAATTCTCAGGAAAAAGCACCTCCTCCAAAAAAAAATTCCAGGACGAAAATCCTCCCGGAGAAAAATATCAGTTGGAAAACATACACGGGCTGAAATACCTTTAAATTGCATTTCGTCAAAAACGTACAAACTGGCTAAGTAGGAATGCATCTTTAACCAGAAGGATGAGCTATCATGGAAACTATATTAATTTTAGATAAAGTTCTAATACTTTTTTATGTCCAAGTCTGTGCACGTCTCTTCATGCCTTATAGAATGATTGAAGTCGTTACGTCAGCAAAACTAAAACAATTAATATCTTCATTCCTATTTAATAGTTTTCGAGTAGATAAGTACGGATATAAAAAAAAAGCAATTCTGTGCAATAGTGAAAGTAGGGAGTCACGTGTAAATTAGACAACTGTCAACAACTGCTCACTTGTTGTTCTGATTGTTTTGTCACCGTCTCAGAAAAAACTACTGCACGTGCCTAAAATCTGGAACATGATCTAAACCAGAAATGTCGTCCTCCTTCTTAATCACAGAGACCACTTTTTCAATTGGTCGAGCCAGTCCGGAGTTACGATGCCCTGAACGATCAGTTTTATTCTTTTTCATTTATTTTAAAAATTGTAATTAGGGAACAATGGTAATCAGCAAACGCCAGCCGCGAAGGGTTTAAAGAGTTTTAGCGAGCGTTACCCACTCCTGGTGATCTACGTGATAAAGCCCTAAAGCCCTACGTCTGCAGCATCCGGATTCCCAGGGGGTCACCCATCCAAGTATCAATCGGGCCCAACGTTGCTTAACTTTGGTGATCTAACGAACAGGTTTTTCCAGCATGGCAAGGCCGCAGGAAAGGAGGAGAAAAAAAAAAAAAGAAAGAAAGAAATAAATGCTAACAATGCTGGTGAGTAAACAATTATTAACCCCCCCCCCTTCCCAATTGAAATTTCTTAGAAATGCCCCTTTGCCCTCCTGAAACCACCCTTGGGGCACCCCCACAAAGTTGAACAGATTGGCGGTGGATTGTCCACACGCGAATTTGTCAGTCAATTTTTTACTGCATTAAGCTATCTTCATTACTTCTCGAGTTATGGCACTGTGACGGGTTTTGTGATACACCCTGTATTACTCATAAGTATTACGAAGCATTAAAAACAAGCATTAATAAGCTTAAATTTGCTGGTGTCATTGCATGGTAGCTTGATTCCGAAATGCCCATTCTTACAAAACCAACTATGTGCCTTCTTCAAACTTTCCTTGCTACAATCAAGGAAAGATCGTAGAAGGAATAGTTTTGTTATTGTTTGAAGAGTCATTTCGGAATCAAGCTAGAATGCAATGACGCAAGCAATGTATGATTTTTAGTGCAGGACCAACTACTCGGTACATGTTGTTGTTTAAATTTAGGGAGCACGAACCCAAACTGGGTTATATGGCCCACATGTGAAGTCTGCCGACAATAACTTTCAAACAAGGGTGCATGGAATTCACGACGAGAACCTTAAAACGAATCGAATCATCAAAATCCATTTGATTGTTTTAAACCACCAGTTTCCTCATCCAACCAAAACTTTCTTCCCAACAACTTATTTTAGTGAAAAAGGCTATTTCCAAACACGTCAAGAATTGAAACAACCACAAGACTGCACTAAGTTTTCAACGGAGAGACTCGTTGCCTACCGTTGGTAAAGCTCAGGCCATCTCCTTGCAGTAGCTGATATAAAAGAAATGGAAGAAACCCTGCCACAAATGCCGGTGAGAGGAAGTGTGACATACCGGAAACTCCTTCAACTATTGTGGACCGAAGATTTCCCGGCTGAATACCGTTCTATGTTTCCCTTTACAACATGATGCTACTGCTACCGAAAAAACAAACCTGAAATGTACTTAATAAAAATTGCTACTAGAAAATACTAGACTACACTAAAAACTTAAGACTGTTTAAAAAGAGAAAGTTGTTTCTCAGGCTGAAATTTTGTTTCTGTGAAGGATAGCGGGTTATCTTTTCTTTTATTCTTTCCTTTCCTTCATGTTTGCTTAAAATATATCCTAAAAAAAGCATGAATTTTGTCAGAAAGTTAAACTCCATTAAGTCTTGCCATTTTATAAACTCACCCCTTAGACATAATACAGTACAGGCATTTTAAAACAAATTTGCTTTTGCTGTTAATAAGCTACATAGCATGCAAACATGAAAAAAAAGGGTTCGTGGGTTTCCTTATTAAAGTGGCTTTATTTATTTATTTTTTATTTGTAGGAAAATACTGGAAATTCTCTTGAAGCCCTAGTGTAATATCACAGTACATTTTCAAGGTTGCCTTAAAAATGAAATACACTCATGGAAAAAACGTATTGTCCATTTTTTTTTTTTTTAATCGTGCTTTAGTGAGTTAGTTTTAATACTTTAAAACTGAATGTAAACTTGAAATTTTGACGTGAAAATTGTTGCTGAATATGCCTAGTTTCAAAATAAATTACCCAGCAGTTTCTGTAAAAATCCTGGAAAACGCTGCTTAAATAGTACTGTAAAATAAAAAAAAAAAAAGTACTGTCTAATATGAAAACTTAACCACTGGTACAGTCATACGAGCATTGCTTTGCTTCAGACGATTGAAGGTTAAAAAAAATTGAATTGAAAAAAAGTCTCAACTTACCTGGTAGCTGTTGGTTCCTGCTTGAGGATTTGGGAGAGATTGTTGCTTTTCTGCAGCAAACCGTTTCTTATGTACTAGATGTTTTCAATGGCAAGAGTACTTGATTGCATTTTTTAATTGCATATTTTGAATTAGCTTGGCTGTTTAAATGAACCGTTTACAAACCAGCTGCAGACTTCATACAAATTCCACATGCTAATTATTTGCTAAAATGAATGTTAGGAACGACTAATAGGCTAATTTAAAAGGATGAAGTTAAGTAAGTATGTTCATAGTACAAGAAACCAGACTCTTCAATTATTTTTAATGGGTTAAAGAGACGGTAGTCATTTTGACATTTTAATTGTCACGCTACACTATCCCACATATTTTTTAAAGAAGTCATCTCCAAATTAATAAAAGGTCCAAAGGTCCGATCCTTAAAAAGATTGGTCTCCTTGTTAGCCTAAGTGTTATAGTCCGGCAGCCAAATGGCATATTTCAGGTCAACCCCAAAATTTTGTATTCAGTTTTTTTACTGCTGAATTTGATCAAAGAATTGGTTTGCTTCAAAAACCAGTTGTTGATGACATTATATCAGCCTTGGGCTCTCGACGATATTTTCAATCTGGCAAGATGGCTGCCTAAAATTTTAGATATTGTAACTTACCTTTCTCATTGAAAGTTTGGTATCAAATTATATGTCGATGTGGATGGATGCTAAGTTCAAAAATATGTTCAGAAATAGTGTTAGACGTCGGAGAAAAACCATATCCAAAATGGCGGCCACCTTAAATTCTCAATTTTGGCATTTTTCTTTGTATACACGTTTGGTATGGAATTATTCGTTTATTTGGATGCTTAGATCAAAAATAGGTTCCGAAATAATGTCAGACGTCAGCGGCAAAATGGCGGAAAAATGGCACTTTACATTCACAGGTTTGACATTTACCTTCTGCGCAAGTTTTGTATCAAATTATATGGACTTTGGGATGCCGAGTTCAAAACTAAGCTCAGAAATAGTACTAGACATATCTATAACTGGTAGCATGGCCACCTCAAATTAACAATTTTGGCATTTTCCTTTTTATATAAGTTTTGTATGTTTTTTTATTTTTCTAATGCTGAATTCTAAACAAGGTATATAAACTGTGTGACTGTTTGTTAATGTTAAGGTAACATATACAGCAAAAAGTATTCTTCAAAAAATACAGTATGCCTTCTTCATCATTATCGTCAACCAGTATTTCCCCGTCACCATAAGGTCTCACTCTAGACATCATCATTGTCTCTTTCAACCGCAGCAATACGTGGAATTGGAATTTATTACACAAGGGCCGTGGCCTGAAGCCGTACGCCCTACTACAGATAGTAAATATAAACCACCAAACACTCAATACGTGTCAAGTCACTGCAGCAACCAATAGTGTTACATGAGCAACCATGGTTCAGGGCAGGCGATCATTTTTGCAGTCACATTGATTTGCCTTGCATGGCATGATGTTTTAACTAAGAGCACTTAATTTGAGAATTTCAGGTGGTGAAACTTGAACCTTTCTACTAGGGTGGTGGGGGTGAAAAAAGTTTCACATCTGGCAACCAATTTGCCCTTTTCGTTTTAGTTATCACATAGGTAGAGGAGTCTAAAAATCCTGGGACACAAGTTTGCATGCCCCCCTACCCCACCTCAACCCCCACAAACGAAAAAAAAAACATTTATTTTTGGCTGTAACTCCTTAACCGTCAACAAATCAAAAGCATAATGGGGAAACAAAAACGTTTAGCACACAATATTCTGGACAGGAAAGGTATTATACATCTTTTACGTAAAAGCAACCATTGAACTCCAAAATCGTATTTAAAGTACAGGGTGTCCACAAGTCCGTATACACTTTTGAAAATTTATTAAAAAGAAACTACTGAACATTTTCACGAAAGGATTTCACTAACGGAAAGATCGATATCTTAAGTGTATTTTAGCAACTACGATATTTCATTATGAGCACCGTCTGTTGATTTTAAAACGTCTAACTGGAAGTCTAACTCGGACCATGTTTTTTCCAGCATGGAAGATCATTTGGCTACAATTCTTGCAACATTTGGATCGTGCATGCATACAAATTTAAACTTTTGTGCAAAACTTAGTGAATCGTAAAATGCGGTATACATTTAACTCCCTACTGTCTCTCGACATAACGTTGTTCCAAAGCTACGATTAAAAGCTTCGTGTATCTGCTTAGCAGTTTCGTTAGACTACGCGTTTTGCCGGTGCATTTCAGATTGAACATGCACACTGCCCGTGTCTTTGAATTGTTTACTCCACTCTTGTAAACAGATTTACGTGTTGGCAGAGTCTTCTTAATCGTTCAGAGAAAGGTCAAAGGAAAGTTTGTTACTTAGTTGAACCCTGTAAACCATAAAACGCACTTGAGTTTCACGTGAATGGAATGTCTACAATTGTTGCGTTGATGCGGTAAGCGTCATCTGCTAAGCGACGCGTTACCACGTGCGAACGTTGCAGCGTAAGGGCTGTTGCCACATCGTAGTTGCTAAAATAAACTTAAGATTACAAACAAGTACGCCAAGTGTGCCGTAAAAAAAGGGGTTATATGTTTGAAGTTTTCAATTGAAATAATAAAATTTACAATTGAGAAACTTTCATCTGATTAGGTGCTGTTCTGCTTTACGTTTTAAATATATGATTGGTAAAGCACAACAGCACCTAAACAGATGGAATTTTCTCAATTATCCATTTTATTATTCCAATTAAAAATCATCAATTTTTATCCGTGTTCATTTTAACAAGTGAAACTTCAATCATATAACCCCATTTTTTACGGCACACTTGACGTTTTTGTTTGTAATCCGTGTACCTTTTTTACAGCTATGGCATCGCGCTATAAATCTTTATGCAGTCGATTGTTTGCAGTCGTTTTGAATGCAGTCGATTGTTGCTGGTCCATTGTTGCAATGGAATTTGCTGAGTGGCATTGTTCCTAATTACAATGGTTAAAACAATGTAAAACAATCAAAATCATCGTTCAGGGTCCCGTAACTCTGGAATGGATCGACCAATCAAAAAAGTGGTCTCTGTGAGGATGAAGCCCAGGGAAATTTCTGGCTTAGACCATATTTCAGATTTTAGATAGGTGCAGTAGTTCTTTCTGAAACCTTGTCGCACAAGAACAAGAACAAGAACAACAACAACAAGTGAACAATTTTCAAATCTCCGTGTGGCTCCGCACGTTTACTCTTGCACGGAATTGCATAAAAGTTGGTATAAAGCTGGGAGAGGTTGCTATCTACTATATGGCCAGGTTTGGTCGAAATATATTGAATAGAAACGGAGAAATTAATAGTATTAGTTTTGCTGGAGAGAGGACTTCAATCATATATATCAATCTTTCCGTTAGTGAAATCCTTTCGTGAATAGGTTCAGTAGTTTTTTTTTAAATAAATTTTCTAAAGTGTATACAGACTTTATGGACACCATGTATATCACCCTTCATTCGCCGAATCGTTCCTTTTTTTCAATTGGTTGTTACAGATTTTGTCGTGTTCAAAGTGCGCTTGCGACTTCTCTAACAGGCATAAATAGACATGCTTAGGATTTTCTGAAAGGTGGGGATATATTCTTTCCATCAATCCTAACAAAAATTGTTTACCTTAAATAGAGACTGTCCTACGGCTATTTAAAGGTGAAGATGTAATTGCGTAGGGGTCAAAGTGTATGGTGATTTTCGAATTTAAAGTGCTCTTGCGAGCCCTCTAATAGCCCAAAATAGATATGCTTAGTATTTCATGAAAGGCTGGGATCTATTCTTTGCAGCAATCCTAACAAAAATTGTTTACCTTAGATGGCGACCATCCTTCGCCCATTGAAAGGTGAAGAGGTAATGGCATAGCGATGAAAATGTATGGTAATTTTCGAATTTAAAGTGCTCTTGTTAACCCTCTAATAGACCAGAATGGACATGCTTAGAATTTATGAAAGGTGTGGATCTATTCTTTCCGTCAATTCTAACCGAAATTGTTTAGCTTAGATAGGGACCGTCGTACGCCCATTAAAGGTGAAGAGCTAATGGCGTAGCAGTGAAAGCGTATGGTGATTTTAGAATTGAAAGTGTTCTTGCGAGCCCTCGAATACCCCAAAATGGACATGTTTAAGATATTCTGAAAGGTGGAGATCTATTCTTTCCATTAATCCTAATTGAAACTATTTAGCTTAGATAGGGACTGTCCTAAGCTGTAACTGTAAATAATGTTGCAGCTAGGTTCAATTTCAAAGTGCCATTGTAAAACTCATATTTGTATTTGCACCTCCGGTAAACAATTTCGGTGAGGATTGATGGAAAGAATATATCATCAAATTTCATAAAATTCGAATCATGTCCATTTCGGGCTAATAGAGGGCTCGCAAGAGCACTTTGAATTCGAAAATTACCATACGCTTTCAATGCTATGCCAATGCTTCTTCCGCTTTAAATGGCATCGGATGGCCCCTATCTAAACTAAACAATTTTAGTTAGAATTGATGGCAAAAATATATCTCATTCTTTCATAAAATCCTAAGCATGTACACTTTGGACTATTAGAGGTCTCGCAAAAACACTTTGGACAGCACCACACCATACGATTTTGCCGCTACGCCATTACCTCCATGTACCTCCAGTTTATGTACCTTGTTTAGACCTCAGGATTATTAAAAAAAATTGTAAATAAAGGAAAATGCCAAAAATATGAATTTAAGATGGCCGTTTTGGTTATATTCTGCCTCCGAACATATTTTAATTCTGAGCATAATTTTGAATTTAGCATCCAAATAAACACAAAATTTGATACCAAACGTGCACAATTGTGAATTTAAGGTGACCATTTTGGCTGCCATGTTGGGTATGTTCTTACGATATCCAACACTGTACTTAGAATTTAAAAAAAACGTATAATTTGATACCAAACTTGTATAGAAAAAAAAACGTGAACATTGCCAATTTAAGGAGGCCATGTTGGCCGCCATTTTGGATATTTTTTCCTGGCGTCTAACACTATTTCCGAACGTATGTTTGAACTTAGCATCCAAGTTCACCAATCTTTCAATGGGAAAGAAAGTTTCAGTTATCTATTATTTTAGGGGGCGGGGGGGGGGGGGGGATCTTGGCCATCTTAGAACAAATTAGGCAGTAAAAAAAATTAATACAAAGTTTTGGGGTTGGGCTCTTGGCTGCCGGACTATTAACTGTGGCCACCCGCCAAAACTTTGCTACGGAGGACTTTTTTCCTACTTCGCGCCTGATGACGGTACACCCAGAAGCAAAAGGGTTCGTAGGTGCTGTCCATGTAACGTGCTTAGTCTGTTCCACATTATGTTTGCAGGAAACTGACTGTATGACGCCACGTTTACCTCCACTAACCAGTGCAAAAACATGTAAATATCCCATTCGTAGACTCTAACGGTAACTGTGTAGACTACAAGTATGATATCCACATGTTTTTGCACTCGTAGTGCAAGGAAACGTGCCGTCATACAGTCAGTTTCCTGCAAACATAATGTGGAACAGACTATATCCTAACAACTAATTGTAACCAATCGTATAGCACCACGCAAGCTATCTTCAGTTCGATACTTCTTCCATACATGAATACGGTCATTTGATTTATTTGGCAACGTATCGCGGCACATTCAGTCCTTCGGAAGGGGATAATGAAGCTTTAAGCAAACGAAATTGGAAGTGACTCATCTCCTTGCCGCATAACGATTCCAAACAGCCACAAATAAGCTTTGTATCATCTAATTACAAATACTGTGGTTCTTTCTTGCCGTTCCTAGATTTTCTAGTCTAGGCGAACTTGGCCTCACTTGAACCACGGGTGCCAGACAATTTGACCGTCACCATCGTCAAATTCACGAAAATCACGAATTCATGGTTTTCATATAATACCAGTGGCCACCAATGTGGCAATGATGGATAGATTGAATGATGATTTTCTAACAATGAGCTCTGGCAATGTGAACTTCACGGTAGGATCACTAGCGTGGTCCTTGTTATTTTCGCGGTATTCCAATTATATGTAACGATTTTCTTTGCTGGCTCCGTTGCATTAAGCAAACTAGAAATTGCCCAATTAAGCCACGCAACGTAATTACGCACTAAAAAGCAGTATTAAAAAACCATTAAATGACTGAAGTTAACTAATAAAAGTTTATGACAACAAGAGGACAAATCACATTTTTTAATGGGTTTCTAATTGGTCAGGTTAGCTTTAGGTTGGTGAAAACAACTGCCAGACGTATAATTCAATGCGAACAGCTTTTCGTAAAGTTTTTGTCCACGACAAATAAATGCATTTCTTGCCGTTGTCATTGTTTTTTGTCCAATCCTCAAGTACTTTATGTAATTGCAAAATAGTACACCTACATGAAAGAAAATCGTACTGGCCCTTATGCATTATGTCGTTATCGTAATCAATATGTTCTCCCTAACAATTCTTTCCATAATGTAAGACGAAAAGGCTGGAAGGGCAAACGGGCATAGTTGGAAGGGTTTGAGGCAACTCTTTTTTTAATTTTTTTTTTAATCGGTGTTTCTCTGGCAGTCTTCCAACATGATGACCTATAATAATAATAAGATTAATTAGTTTATTTTCATGAAGCACTCTACAAGGAGGAAATCGTATAAAATTCCTATTTTATAATAACGAACCAGGCAGAAAGCAGAAAATAAAAAAAAATTATTTACAATACAAAAAAAACAAAGTAACAAAAAAAACACTATCAAAAAACATATTAAAAAACCTTAAGATCAAACCATTTGATAACCATTTTATAAACCATTTGATTTCTAGGAGCTCATAAAATATTTTCTTAAGAGACGTAAAAAACTACTACAGTCTAACTTATCAGAAACTGCCTTTGGTAAGTCATTCCACACAATGGGAACAGCTTAAGTAAACTCATTTTCCCGTGGTTGGTTCTACATCTACGAGGAACAAGTTTATCATTGTTTCGGGTATTGTGTGTGAGTATCACAATACCTTCTATTGTTACTTACACTGAAGAGGGATGGTTCCGAACATACATCCTTTAAGGACTTGTACATAAAGGACATTTTGCCGGCCCCCAGCCGGGCCGGCTAAAAATGGTTTCTTTTTGCCTAAAACATACTTAACCTGATAATTTTGCATTACATTCCTCGAGTGTGATGTTCCCCTGGAGGTTTCTTCCGGTGCGCAGACGCCTGCTTGCATATCGCACCGTGCATGCGCGGCGCGGTCCTCCCTTATAAAAGCGAGAGCGTGGACGCTTTCGGCATTCATTTTACTCTTAATGTGTCAGGCGGTGACTTGAGAGAGGAGGTAAGGCGGGAGTAAGGTTAAGTATGTTTTAGGCAAAAAGAAACCATTTTTAGCCGGCCTGGCTGGGGTCCGGCAAAATGTCCTTTCTTTATTGCCAAAACGTATTAACCTGATAATTTTGCAAAATCAGGAGACCTCGTCAAAGACAGGTGGCGGCCATCACATGGACGGGCGCCCCGGGATGCAAGCAGGCTCTCCCTCAAAAATTCTTTATCTGCAAGAAAAAAATTCGCACTTTATGCAGAACAATGGTAGGAAAACAGGAACGTGGGTCTCTTTCGTAGGGATTGGTGGCCCTGAAAAGGACCGTTGTATGAGGGTCTTGCTTCAATCACGATGGGTCTTGCTTCCTTCATGGATTGGCTTGCTTCTGCTTCGTTCTGAGTGCTTAAGGGGGCTTGACCACTGTTCTGGCTGCGACGATCGGTCCCAGTCGGTGTAGTCCAGATACGTCCCTCGACATGTCCCTTAGGTAGTGGGTCGTGAAGGTTGATCGGTGACGCCATGATGCTGCCACCAGGATTTCTTCGATTGGGGTGGCGTTGTGGTGGGCCCATGATGTGGAGATTGCTCTTACCTCATGTTCCGTGACTCTCATGCTCTTTCTCAAGTTTTGTTTGTCGTAAGCTACTTCAATTGTTTTCTTAATCCACCGTGACACCATTGTGGCAGAAGTTTCGCCGTTTTGGAGGTCAACAGGGAGGAAGAGTTGGTTTCTGCCTCTGCGTATGTCCTCGTGCTGAGTACGGGCTAAGTAGAAACGGAGTGCTCTGATTGGACAGAGTAGGCGATCGGGTTCGTTGCCTACGAGGTTCGAAAGGGCTGGAAACGTGATTGGTTTTGATGGTTCAGATGTTTTCTGTGTTTTAGCTCTGAAGGAAGCTCTTGGGAAAAGAGTTACAGAAGAGAAGTTTGGACAGAAAATGCAGTAGGCTGGGTCTGCTGAGAGGGCCTGTATTTCGGAACATCTTAAGCTAGCTGCCAGGGTTACAAGGAAAACAGTTTTGCGGGTCACGAGATTAAGAGAGCTGTTTTGCATCGCTTCGCTCACTCAATCAGCCCGTCTCCCTTACCACAGTAAACTCTTCGTGCCACTTGTCTTCTTGCCTACTGCGATATCGTGATGATACCGAATTTGTATAACAGTCACTGTGAAGGACTGCTTATTTCTAGTTTGCCATCCTTCTTCCCCATTTCCTTCATGCCTTCTCGTGTTTATCGCGTTAAAATTGAAGACAAAAACATGTCCGAAATGGCACTGTCAACAACTATGGACGGGCGTAATAAACGTAAATAAACATAATAAACGTAAAGTTTCCAAACGACGCAATATTGTGACATTCCTTTGGTAATTTCTTAAAAATGAAAGGAGGAAAATACTTTGTTGAAATTTTTCCATAATTATTTCTCCAAAGTGGTAATTTGTACCTAACTGATTCAGCTCGTAGGCTACTGTTATTACTCAGAGTTCTTAAATGATTTTCCATTTCAAACTAGTTTTTTGTTATAATGAAGTGGTCTCTTAGGCTGTCGATATTAAGAATCTGCTGACCAAATTTAACTTTATGAACGTTTTTTTTTTTTTTTGCTGTCCTGGAAAAGAACACGAATAGTTTTATTTTTATTTTCTGTATACGTGTAAATAATACGTGCTTGTTAAGCCATAAACTTCAATACCATACCTTAGATATTATTCGACCAGTGCATCATACAGCAGCGTTCGATTAAAAATAATCCATTTAAACAGCAGCACACTTCATGTAACTTTGCAAACATTCACATAAATATTCTTCCCGTTTTACACTGGGATGTTGTTTTTTATTTCATAACTGTTGTAAATCAGAAATTTACCAACGTATTTATCAAGATGACGTCCAGTTGGTATCCCAATATGCTTTGTAAACAAGATTAGCTCAAAACAGGCATGTGGTTTTTATCAACAACGAATAGGTCCAAAATGAAAATATACCCTGCCCAGAACGAAAGCCTAAGTCTCGAGTTGTGCCGACTTGGCTCACAATGAACATTTACGGATGAGTTCCTTTCGGATGAACGCAGGTCCATTACTCATTTCAATGTCGTCGTCACCAGACATGGTTTGCACAGTAGCACTGATATGCGACGTGCTCATAAACTGTCGTCACATGTGGACCCTGACAGACGAGAATCGTAACCTTTCAATCTCGTCTAGGATGTAATATAAGTTAGATGGCTCATATATGGACGTCACTTATCGCTTGTTTTTTTTTATTCTTTTGTTTTGCTCGCGTAACCTCCTAGGGTAAAATGGAGATGAGCCATTCTGTAAAATGGAAGGTATAGGATTGACAGACGTAACGTCCCAACAAGAACAACAAGATATGTCACTGAAGCAATTAACACGTTAAAACTGTCGGAAAGCCTTAGATAAGCAGTACTGTTTGATAAAAACATGAAATACTGTAGTAGCTTCACATAAAGATAGCGACAAAACCTCTCTGTATTGTCGCGTATTCGTTTTCGCTGCATTGCTTCTCAACCAATAAACAAGTTAATTTATAAATACACAAACTAAATGCCTGTTGTTTCAGTAATGTATAAATTGCTATGCGCATTTATTTTCGTAATATTAGAAGTAAACATGCTGACTGTCGCAGAACTGACAAGCTGACTATTTTTACATCGAGCCAGGGACCCTCCTCTTTCTCCCCATCCCAACCCCGTTAGCGCTACGAAAAATTCCCAAAACGAACTGTGGTATTCAGTGCTCTGGCTGTTAGCTGATGGGGTGGGGTAGGAAGCCAATCAGGCAACACAAACTCTCAATTTTGCGATCCAAAAGGGAGTGATTTCCCGCATTTAAAGACTAAGAACAAACATTGGGGGAAAAATCTTCTCCCCCTCCCCCCAGCATAAAAAAGAATGACTAAGAGTTGCTCTAAAAAAAAACCACGTGTACCACTGTCATGAGCTACCACGACACTACTCAGACAACGACTAACATGAAATTAGAATCTCATAGGTTCGATTCCCAACCAGTTAATACGGGATTTTTTTGTCATAGAGAGGCGCCTAATCAGCTCCCGGATGTTGGGACAGTGGCGTGTTACTGGTTTCGTTAGCTGCAGCTTTGGCAATCATCAATTCTTGTAATTGACTTAATTAGTTCGTGGCTCCAGGTTTAGTCACGTGCCGTAACGACCTACACCGTCGCAGTAAAAAAGGCCTTCTTTAGGCTGGCATTTAGCATCTGCTTTTAATGACCTTTAGAATTTTATTAGCTCGACAGAAGCCGTAACAG
The DNA here is from genome assembly GCA_023313725.1 of Lithobius niger. Classification (NCBI taxonomy): domain Eukaryota; kingdom Metazoa; phylum Arthropoda; class Chilopoda; order Lithobiomorpha; family Lithobiidae; genus Lithobius; species Lithobius niger. The sequence continues at coordinate 19,185 of JAHWFP010089751.1, forward strand.
CTGAACGAAACCAATCATCATTTACGATCGTGCTACCTTCGTTAAGGATGTATAGTTTCCAATAAATTTGCGCTCTCCATTCAGTAGTTAATGATATATACATCATTAATATATATATAAAGGGTTAACGTTTTCCTTTCAAATTGTTGACTCCCTTTCTACCTCATTAGCGTTTTTTCTTCGCTTTATTTATTTTTGGGCTGTTTGTCTTTAAGAAAAAATTTCGAATTTTAGAACAAGATCATGTGCGTTATTTACACAAACATTTATTTTGGATTGAATTTATTTTGCCGAGGAGCCAAGGGACGACTAATTTCAGTTATCTTGTCCAAAAAAAAAAAAACATAAATTTGATGGCCCCAATGAAGGCCCTCTGAGATTTGTTTCTTTGGCCTGGGAAAATATACAATCGCTCCTTATTGAAAAGATACAGTTTTATGCTTGGTTGGGGTAGTTCGTCTTCTCCTCTGATTGTTGCAAATGGTCATTCTTCGTTAATTTCGGTCATTTAGGACCCAGCTCGGACTTTCAAAATACGCCTAAACAAAGAACGGATTCCGCCGCGTCTCGCTGCGCTCGAGGAGATTGCTTGTTGCATGCAACTCATACGGTGGTGACAGGCACTCCCAGCATAAATGATCGAGCATATATTCACATGGAAGTGACCCGAATAAAGTGCGTGTTTTTCTCAGTGCATAATACAAATGGTAAACAAAACTAAAAATGGTAAAATTAATGTCATTCCAGAGTTGTAATGTTAGCATTATGTATGTACCTGTTAAAACTTTTGTGCTGGGGCCAATGACTTTTATCCAACGTAGAAAATCGGTCATTTTCACTATGAATATATATTAAGCATATATTACTTACTAAATGTATTTAGGAAAAAGTGTTGTTTCCGATGACGAACGCTGATTTCGTTCGCTTTGCTCACTCAATCCGCGCAAACATTTCCTCAGGATAGTGACTGGAAGAAATATAACCCCTAAGAACCACACATCACTTGAAATTTTTGGTAGCACTACGCTTTACATGGGTTTTCTTGTTTCACTTATTTTAAGATTTTTCTTCTTTACGTCCAGCTCAGTACAGATTTTTCCATCGGCTTTTTATCACTTCTCTTTCTGATGACCCCTCACTTGGCGAAACAACTGCACAACGTCAAGTGACAATGCCATGGTTTGAACGCAAGGCCTACACAAGACAATAACTCGTATCCAAACCTGTTCGTGTTTTAGCACAAATACGGAGGGAACTAGCTGATGACACTAATGCTCGAATATTGCTGTTTGAAATGATGCAGATGCAGACGTCAATATATTTTCCACACGTAATTTAGTATTTAGCATTTAACTTTTTTCTGTCTTTGTGTTACTGCGAAACTATTATTCTCTTGTCCTGGAATTGGCAGTATATAGACTCTCGATGAATAACTCGAAGTTTAAAACGGGTAATAAATTAGTTCTGCGGAAAGCTACGCGTCTTTACTGATTGTTACTGACCACAACAATTTAGCGACTCGCTCCTCGTTGATGGACGTTCTGAACGGCTTCGAGGCTTCCACGAAAAAAATTGGGCAACAGTCATGACGTCATGTATTGTTGAGGCATTGTTGGGTGATTGATGGCGATTGTTGCAAATGGTCATTTTCGTTAATTTCGGTCATTTAGGACCCAGCTCGGACTTTAAAAATACGCCTACCCAAAAAACGGATTAATTTGCTTTCTTTTGACAAACTTTTCTTATTTGTGACCTTCTACTTTCAGAGGAGAAGACGAACTACACCAACCAACCAAGCACCCAACCAACCACGCATAAATTGTCCGGTTCCCTCCTTATTTGTGCTAAAACAGGAGCAGGTTTGGACTGGAGTTATTGTCTTGTGTAGGCCTAAGTTGCATTCAAACCGTGGCATTGTCACTTGACGTTTTGTAGTTGTTTCGCCAAGTGAGGGATCATCAGCAAGAGGAGTGATAAGCAACCGATGGAAAAAGCTGTACTGAGCAGGACGTAGAGATAAAAAAAAATTAAAATAAGTGAAACAAGAAAACCCATGTAAAGTATAGTGCTACCAAAAATTTCAAGTGATGTGTGGTTCTTAGTGGTTATATTGATATAGTGGTTATAGCAAAGCGAACGAAATCTGCGTTTGTCATCAGAAACAGTACTTTTTCTTAAACACTTTTAGTAAGTTGTAAGATAAATATTTATTCAGTAGTGGAATGACCGACTTTCTACGTTAGATAAAAGAAAACACGTGAAACACTTCTGCTACATTGAACTTATTTGACCATTTTTACTTTTGTTTATTATCTACATATATATAATTACTAACAAAAACATCACGTGTGCCGTAAAAAAGGGGGTTATATGATTGAAGTTTCACTTTACTTGTTAAAATGAGCACGGATAAAATGTGGATGATTTTTAAATGAAATAATCAAATGTACAATTGAGAAAATTGCATCTGTTTAAGTGCTGTTGTGCTTTACCTATCATATATTTCAAACGTAAAGCACAACAACACTTAAACAGATGCAATTTTCTCAATTGTACATTTGATTCTGTCAATTAAAAATCATCCAAATTTTATCCGTGTACATTTTAACAAGTAAAGTGAAACTTCAATCATATAACCTCCTTTTTTACGACACACTTGACGTTTTTGTTAGTAATCCGTGTACCTTTTGTACGGCTATGGCGTCATGCTACAAAGGTTTATGTATGCATTGTTTATGCATGCATTGTTGCTGGTCCTTTGAAACAATTCAACTCAGCTCTGAAAGTCTGCATTTACGAAATAAATACGCCATCCTATCGTTTCTAGCTGTAAATTTCGAGGCATCCGACGTAGCTTAATTTGGTTTAAATCTATATGCGTTTAGCTGAAACACGGATTCTTTCGTCAGATTTTATTAGAGGCCTTGGCACACAGCCGTACGCCCCTCCTAACCTAAAAATATACATTTAATTACATCAAGAACTCGACCAACTTAATAGACATCATAAACCAACAAACTCACACACCAGCGTGAACACCGTTACGCACAACTCCACAACAACTCCAAGTTGCACCAATCCCAACTCCACAACAACTCCAAGTTGCACCAACCCCAACTTCACAACAACTCCAAGGTGCTCCAACTCCAACTCCACACTTTGCTACTCATGACAAGGCCGCCTTCTCTTTCCTATTTAGGGAAAGTTCCAGCGGCGCACTACCACGACACGCTGGCCACAGCACCAGTTGACTATAGTAGTAATAATGCGTTGCGGCCCAAAACGGAAGTTACGTCCGGTCCAAGATGGCGGCGCCCACAGGGGGAAAAAAGATGGCGGGGAAAGAAAATGACATCAGAAAGCGGATGGAGTCACTCCCCACGTCAAAGGCAGATGTGACGTCACAGGAAGAGACGTCACGAATCTCTTTGACGTTTGGGGAGTGTATATAAGGTAGCCGTGTTACATGTAGTAAGGTCCATTTCTGTAAGAGTCACAATTAGAGATGGACAAACGTCTTTATACACCGTCTGGCCGTGTAAGAACATTAAAGAATAGGTGGACACACGACAGAAATCTGTCAGCAAGGGTACTGGCTGCATCAGGGTTTTACAGATGTGACGAAGAAATGGATAAACAATACAACGTAAATGATCTCGTGATGTGTCCCTATTGTCAATTTAAACTAGGGGAATTTGTGCAGAGTGACCAACCAATGTCAGATCACAAGACTTGGGGCGCGGACTGTCCATTTGTTCGTGCATTTCCTACTGGAAACAGTGACGACGACAAAGGGGAGTATTCTAAAGTGTATCCTCAAAGGTCCTATTGTGAATGTGAAAGAAAAAACTGTAATAGATGGAGAGGTATTGGGTGCGAGAATATTCCACCGTTAGCTCCCTCACAAGAAGGTATAAAAGGGGGAGAAACAGGTATAGCTGGACCATACAACCACCGAGATGAATGCTGACCTGTTCACGCCGTCAGGACGGGAGAGTACGTTCCAGGGAAGATGGGAGCATGGGGGCACATTAGGACCACGTAAAATGGCAGAGGCTGGATTTTTCAGGTGTGGGGACAAAGTAGATCGTATGTATGAGGCATCCGACACAGCGATGTGTGTGTATTGTGAGCTGCGCATTGCTAATTGGCAAGTCGGTCAAAACCCACTGAACAAAGAGCAGGAGAAAAACTGTGTATTCATAAATCTGTTCCCAAATGGTAACGATTTTATCGAAACTAGAGAGAAAGACATTGTGTATCCACGAGGGCGTGATGAATGTGATTGTGATGCTCACACACCGTATAGAAGATCGGAGAGACCCCTGTTGCAACGATCAAAGTCGGTTCGACCGTGATAAAAAGAGATGGAATAGCGAGTGACCGTTACATACACCATCCAACCTTACACGTACCAACACGATGGGTCTGGAGCTAAGACATTGCCTGGACGTTGTGCTACTGTGTTTACTCGTGATCGATACTGGACTTATAATACAAAATGCAGTAGATTACCACAAAGAGGAAAGAAGACCTAACTCAATAGAAGATTGTGAAAAAAACGCCATCTTTGTGGATACTGTTGTGTCGTATCTGAACCGACAGCAGTACGACAACACCAGCTGTTTAGAAGAGCATCATGTGTCAAGCAGAATAATTCTGGAAACAAGATGTGATGAGGCAAACACATTCCTGAAGATTAATAAATACGTCGATAAAGTCATTAAATGTAGCTTTGGCCTGACAAAGTACCAAGCTGAAATTCTATACACCCATTTGGTCGCTATACTTCCGTCTGTAAGTTAAACAGCGCGACGAGCTATGTTTACTTTATATCTGGCATTGATCCAGCTGCTTGTAAACATCGTGAAATAAAGATGATGTGTCCATATTTACTTTCGTCTGTTCTGTATTTACTCAAACTAGCGGCAGCGACGAGCCACGGGTGACGTCACGATCGCAAATGACGTCACGAGGTAAAATTTGCGCAGAGTCTCTCTCTCTCTGCGTTATGGCTTTTTGTTCCTATCAGTGTTGCTTAAAAACTGTATCATACGTGATACGGTGTTCAAGCAACCAAAAAGCTAGATAAGGTTTTTTGTTTGTTTGTTGTTGTGTGTGAGTTGGACCACTTTGTTGGTTAGCCGAAAAAGACCTATCAGACGTAAATTAAACCAACAAAGGAATGTAGAGTAGTGGGCAAACCGGAGAACCCGGAGAAAACCACTCTTGTGACTGGAAATTTTCAGAAAAAAAAAGGAGTTACAGTCACAAGGCAAAGTTAAGCCGAAACGTAATATTAAATTAGTTTGCAAATGAATAGGTTTTTGAAAAGGTGAAAAACTTTAAGGTTTGACTGTAAGTGTATTGAAACATACACTAACCGTTTTAATACTACCATTCCCTATCTTAAATGTATTATAAGAATACACTACGTTATTAAGAAAAGCCCAAACGTGTGCCCATCCCAGTCTTTCTAACAGATTTTTATTCAGTTAAAACGGTTGGTGTATGTTGTGTCCCATAAAAAGCAGTTGATTACAACGTTCGTTTACGGTTTCCCTAGGAAAAAGTAAAGGAGAATAGTAATCAAGTACGTTTTATGGTGTGTATCTTCTTCGTCCTGGTTTTATTTTTTTTTTGGTTTTCTTGTACTGCATCACTTTTTTTTTTTTCGTGGAGGCGATCAGCCGACCGGGTGGTGGTTACTACGAACAAACAGAAAAAAAGGCGAAGTCCTACTTACTCACCGTCGTAAGAGATGGGGGGTAGGTAAAACACAAAAATAATGTAGCATTAATAAACCTATTCCGTACCGACTCTAAATTTTTTATTGATTGTGATAGACATATTCACCAAAGAGTTGTTTGTTACGCCGCTGAAAAATAAAGACGCAGGGACCGTCGGTAGAGCTTTAACCGATTTATTAAACAGGGGGCGTGTACCCTCGGCCGCATGGAGCGACAAAGGAGGTGAATTCCTGGGTAGACGCGTAAGTGAGTATTTAAAAGGTACAACGTGCACCACTACGTCACTCAAAACGAAGACTTAAAATGTACAATAGCCGAACGTGTCATCAGAACGGTACGGGGGTGAATAAGCCGTTTTCTGCATGTAAACAATACTAAACGTTACCTGGACTCTTTACAAGATATAGTAAGTGCCTATAATCGATCTTATCACAGGTCCATAAAGATGGCGCCCGTAGATGTAAACGAGAGCAATAAAGGAGAGGTGTTTGTCAATTTGTACGGTGGTGGCTACAGGGTGGGAGACCCCGTTAGGATGGGGTTACGTAGTAGGGTGTTTGGTAAGGGCTACACCCCGAATTGGTCCGAAGAAATCGTTTACATTAAAAGTAAAAACCGTAAAGGCGAGATCCCCACGTACGTCGTTAGGGATTACAACAATAACCCTATTTTAGGCACTTGGTACAAAGAAGAGCTTCAGTCGGTTAGAGAACCCGAGGTATATAAGGTTGAACGCGTTCTTAAGACTAGGAAACGAGGTGGGCGCACAGAATATTTCGTGAAATGGTTAGGTTACTCTAACGACTTTAACTCTTGGACTAGTGATATAGCTGACATTTAAATTAAGAAGATGTCTGATACTGGATTCTATCTGTGCCTGCCTTCGAACGCGTCTATGAGTTTATATCCTAATAATACTTTACAAAAGTATACCGTTCAATTAGCCGAACCTATTCACCTAGATGGTCAATACGAAGTGGCCTTGAGTCATATGACCTTCCCAAACAATTTAACGTTACTTACAACAGTTTTATACTAACCGTTGACGACTCTGCCAAATTAATAAACCAAGACGTGAACGGGATTCCTGTTGAGTTGAGTTGTATAGTACCTGGGACTCATTACGGTACGTTGATTGATCTGGCTGACGATATTAACGCCGAAATTAGAAAGATTAAACTCAATTTGGGGCTTTTCGTAGACGATGCCTACGGACCAATCACCCCTAGCCTACATTTCGATACTCGTTACAAAACGTATCGCGTTAAGCACTTAGTGTCTAAATTACCCGGAGGTAATATTTACCTGATTTTGTCACCTAGTTTAGCCGATAAATTCGGGTTTAAACCAGAGATATTTGAAGGCATTCCTACCGTTTTAGAGACCAGCGGTGACGTGCGCGAGTTTGACAGTAGGCCTACCCGCTCCTTATGGGTTTACACGGACATTATTACGCCTCAGTTCGTGGGTGACGTTAAAGCACCTTTATTTAGAATTGTCAGCGTCGAGAGGTCTAAAGGGGAGGACACAAACGCCGTGTTTTACAGACTACATTATTATCCTTTGTTAGGCACAACATTGCGTAACATTAGTATAGATATTAGAACCGACAGCGGTTTCCCCCCTTCCTTTCGGCTCTACGGGTAGAGTGGTTGTCAGTTTACATCTGAGACCTATAAAGGGGCGAGCCTAACGTGGTACGTCATCATTACGTGATCATGAGGCATTCCTGCCCTTATACGGATTTTTACCGAGCCCAGGC
>JAHWFP010089752.1:0-25180 GCA_023313725.1 Lithobius niger
CTGCCTGATAATGGCCACATGGCGTCCAACGCCAAAGTAAACACACACGTTGTCTGCTGCTGTAGTGCTGTGCTTGTGAGCAATCCAGAGAGTATGCATGCATGCAGTGTTAAAGCTCGCTAGCTCTTAGCCTGTACAGCTAGCTAGATGGTCGGGCATGGACGGAGCCAAGCAACCTACTGATGAAACAGCAGACGATCGAACACGCACGTGACGCCCTTGCAACGGCATGAAGGCGCAAATTAAAGGTCGCTTTTGCCATCATTGGTAATGAGAGAGAGAGAGAGACAGACAGAAGGAGCGACAGAGGTTGGCCTAACTTCCTCCCCTTCACTGCAGTTTGAACGATAATCATCGAAGGCGTAATTACCCCCTAAAATGAAACTTCCGTAACCGTAATTCGAAAGCTGTAGCAGACGTAGCGAGCGGGCTGTAGCTTGAAAATCTGTTGTTGCTGCCGAAAGGTTTGAATTGCAACCGTAAAGATGCCGACGAACAGGCTGGCAGCGGTGGGACGGTAATTCTCCAGCGTTGTGTTGGCGGAGCGGAGCGAGCGAAGCACACCCTATTAAAAAAAAAAAAAAGAACATCATTTCCGGTGTTAGAATTGTTTAGTAAGCCTTTCAACTCAAATTACGGGAGTCGAGTGGTTGGGATTTGCAACTAATACACGAGGCAGGTTGCCATCACATCAAATCGCATTCGCATCACATCTCCCATCACAAACAAGCCGACTGTGACGCCATTATCCTGGTCGCGTTCGACAGCAACAGTGGGGCAAAAAGTAAAAATTTAAATATTCAATTATAATAAATAGCTACACAATTTAACTTAACAACATGGAGTTAATTACAATAGGTACCTTACTCGATACCGAGATAATACATTTTTTTAAACGTGGTGGACAAAATAAGAGAAATAATTTCTCTTCGTACATGACGTCATTTAAGACCTGCCTCAGATTCGCCATTCTGAATGTTCTGTTTTGCACGAGCGAAACACCGGGACAAACCTAATCCCCCGTCTTCATTTCTAAATCTTTATTAGGGTTTATCAGGATTAAATAAGAAGGAGTGACAGGTAGTATCGTGCACAATTTAAAGGACACTACATTTCAGGTGAAAATGAAACACTTAAAACTTTTAAAAATTCATGGCAGTATCTGCCGAGTGCCGAGTCACCAAATCCATAAAAACAAACCAGCTGCTAAAAGTACTGAAACAACTAAATCTCTCAGGATTAAACACACATTTTTTTGAAGTAGTATGCTTAACTGCATACAATCGTTTTTACGTTCTGGAGAGCTCTTCTTCAATAGAAAATAGAAAATTTAGTTAAGGGGATTCCATAGGTTAAAATAAACCGGTGGTTTCAATATGGCGACATTTCGCTCAAGAGAGCATGCGCAGAGATATGCAAACGGCCCTCGCGTGGAACTATGGGGAAAAACGCGAGTCAGACATAGCATAAAGCTATGGCACCGCTTGAAAAGTCAGGTGCCAATCCCAACCAACCCAACTATATTCCCATTCCCATGGCACGAAGTGATTACATCCACGTGATTTCTACCAACTCTACACGTCCAGCAGCCCATTCTTTCGTTCGTAATATGATGTGTCTCCTGTTTTGTTAATTGTCAATAATTGATCCAACCTTTGTCCACTTGCGGTTCGTCATGCGCTAGTTGATTGTCACCATCTTGATGGTGTTCATTGTCGTTTCAATCTTGTGCAAGACTTAGTATCCCATTGGGGGATCGGGGATTTTTTTTTATTATTTTATTTTTGCAGGCGTTCAGGTATTACGACAAGATCTACATTTGGGGTTTGTGTAACATCTGTGTAATGTGTGGCTCAGTGGCAACCCGGACCACTGCACTGTGACTGAGGTGGGCGCAAATGACCTAGCTGCAGAAGTGCTATAAAGCCTCAATCCCACGCCACCCTCTTTTGTCTCAGTTCAGACCATTATTTCGTTTCCTTCAGCGACTGTTTTAATAATTTCGCTCGTACAATAGCATTAATGTGTGGTTTCGACATGCCCACTCACCGCACAAGATAAAAATACGCAACGATGAATATTCCCTTCAGCGGACATGAAGGGAAGCTTTGGAGCATTCCTGCTTGATTCAGTGCTTTCGACGGGCATCGTGTCCCAAAAATTGATAGAGCAGTACCGTTATAAGAACGAACGGGAGAAACCAACTCTGATCCCACATTATACCATGCGCAATGGCTGTTTGCCGTGACGTCACCATGAGTTAGCCAATGACGAACGAGAACAACGGCTGTTTGGCCTTCTGATTGGACTAGCCCAATCACGTGATGTGCACGTCACACCAAACAGCCATGGCGCGTGGTATAGGGTGGGCAGGTAGAAAGGTGGTGAGGGAAAAGGTGTAGTGATACTCCCATTACCATACTGGATTTCCACTTTCCCTCCCTAATGTGGGCTTAAGAGTTGGAATCCACTATTCGTTCTTCTAACGGCTCAGCTCTACCTCATGCTAAAGAATTGTAACCTCGTGCTGAGAAGGTTGTTAGGCCAGAACAATGTTTTTAACCATACCTATCAATCATTTTGACACTCGAAGGTCAGTTACTATAATCACCACCTTGGCATTGGAGCGACATTGAGCGCTGAAAAGGACACTATTCATCATCATTTTCTATCGAATAGACTTAATTTAGAAACTATAGCTCTATCGTACGCTTGCTTTTCTGAGTGGAAGAAAAAGAAGTAACAAAACCAGTTTAGGGTTATTTGGGCCGGGTTTTTAGTTCACCCCCTTCAGACACAACGATATGTGGGGGATGAAAGCTGGTCACTAGACAACGTCATTGCAAAAAAATGCACGTGATGAAATCGTTACAGAGATATAAATGTTTAAAATACGTGGTTTGACATTAGCACTTGTCACAATTAGTGCCATGGACACCACTGACTGGCAGCGTGATTGGAGCCCAAATGAATGTGCGGATTGGAATGAACTTTGTCACAAAGCTTGAATGCTGTATTGAGCTCGAATTTGGCGCAAATCGAACAATTATTACATGATTTTATAAACGTTTTTTACATTCATAATCTAGCACTAACCATTCTAAATTTGGAATCCTGAACAGTTAAAGATTTTCTTTAAAAAATAAATTTATTAAATTAAAATAATAGTACGTCCCTATTGCTAACTACCGCGAAAGCATTGCTAAGATTGTTTGCATTAATCAAGAACGAAAGTTAGTGATCCTAAGGCATTCAGATACCGCCCTGGTAGCTCTAACCATATACTTCCCAATTTTATCGGCGTCATCCAACAAAAGAAATATCATTTGATCATCGCATTTGAACTGCTACGGAAAGGCAGTTGATCGAAAAAGTAAAAGGCTGTCCAATAATGACAGCCATTCGCTTCTTTGAAGAAAATCATGGAGGCATTCCGTCCAATATGCCGACCAAAAGTGCCATTTCGGGATCCGGGACCAAGTCGGGATAGCTGGAAATAATCAAGCTGATGCTGCAGCAAAATTGGGCTTTTCTGGGCCCTCGATAAAGATCTTTGCCTTTTGCACGATCCAGGGGACGCTTTTCCAGCTCTACGTCTGAGATTGCTTGCTGCTTGGCAATTGAGGAACAAACAAGACAGCAATAAGTCCAGGAATGGCTCTCGTCTTGTCGCTGAAGTCGCTGGGAAGAGATGGTGTTTTAGCAAATTTGCGTATTGGTCACATCAACCTTACTCATTGGTGTCGACGGCCACTTATACGGTCCGTCACTTACTTGTTGATTGTCACCATCTTGGTGGTGTTTGTCGGCGTTTCCATCTTCCGTGAGACAGATCTGTCCTCCTGGCCAGGATTTTTTTTCTATTTTTGCAGGAGGTACAGATGTATGACAAAATCTAGATTTACGGTTTGTTAAATATCTCGGTAATGTGTGGTGCAGTGGCAACCCAGACCACCGCATTGTGACTGAGGTTGGCGCTAATGATGTATCTGTCGACGTACTATTAAGACTCAATCCCCCCCCCCACTACCTACGGAATTCCAAATTCTACACCTCAGATTCGACGTAATGTGACGAAGCTGTTTAGACGATGTGAAACTGCCCAGCAGCCGATACGTTTGTACCATTCCATGAATTATTAACATAGCTTCGTGTAATATTTTGGAAATTCTTCGTTACTATGGTAACTAGCAACCAAGGCCTCTATTCTGGTCATTGGTGGAAACTCTTTGGCATCACCCATGACGCATGACGGCAAGGTTTCTCACTTTGAATTCCAACTTCAATCTTCTTCCTCACTAAACCTTTTTTTCTAAAATGGCTGATCAGGTCCAAATGTGAGCATGTTCATCAGTACTAGTTTGCTTCATATGATTCAAGACTCAAAATAATTAACTAAATAACAAATAAATAAATAAATAAATAAAATTTACCGCGCTTCGGTACTTCGGTTTGAAAGTATTTATGCACACTTGCATAAATGTTAGAAGGACACACACCGTCTCCCTATTTTCGTCCAGGATGCACATATATAGCTTTTGCAACATTCACATACGTTTGAGTGAATGTTGCAAAAACGTCTAGCACGTGGGAAAAAAAAAACGGGAAATAAAAGCGTTTGAACTAAAATTGCAAAACTTAGCCATACAGGAAGGCCAACATTGAAGAATGCACCTTTACTATCCGAAGTTAAACAAGGAATCCCAGCGAAAGTGCAGGAAAATTATGTAATATTTCGGAATAATCTAGCAATACAGGGCGATCCATAAAAAACGCCGAGAGCTCTAAGTCCAAACTTTTATGTTAGCACCCTCCAGAACCGTAGGGGGGGGGGGGACTTTCAAAACTACCCGTTGTATTAGACATCATCTGACAGTTTACGGTTCTGGATGGTGCTAACAAAAAAAGTTTGGACTTAGAAATATTTTGCTCTTGCGTTTTTTTTATGGACAACCCTGTGTGTACGTAAATATACACAGTGATTTATGTAAGGATTACTACCTTTTCTAGGCAATTCAGAAATTTTCTTGTTACTTCCCATTAAACTTAAATCATTTTGAATTTAGTTTGTTGGCTTCCACGATCCCACCATTCACAACGACAATTAATTTACCTCAACATTCATAACAAAAACACTTTATTTTGTGAAGATTCCATTCACCACATTTAATTTACCTTTTTTTTCATAATTGTACGTGTTTTCTCGGTTTTTATTTAAATCTGTAAGAGAACAGATAATGTCATCCTGAATAAATCACGACTTCATTTCCTTTTCTGATTTTTAAGTTTTTTGGGGGGTGAGATACTGTTTTGCGACATTTCTTCTGCGCAAATGATGCAATCATTATCACATCTCGGGGTAATACTGAAAAGTTAACTGACAGGTGGGTAGGGCGATTGAGGCTTAATGGCGCGTCGACAGCACTAACCCACACGCCACGGCTGTTTGCCGTGACGCGCCCATCATGTGACTGGGCTGGTCCACTCAGACGACCAAAGATGCGCTATTCTCGTTCGTCAGTGGCTGACTCGTGATGACATCACGGCAAACAGCCCTGGCTCGTGGCATAGTGCAATACAGTGAGGGGTGGTTGTGACGTCTTTAAATATGTTTGAAGCTTCAGAAATGTTGTCGGACAGATCATGGTCACGAGTATCCGGGTTTCTGTAGGAAACTTGGCATATGCAATCATCTCTGGACAAAAAATCCTATTGCGGGAACTTCAAGGATTTTATTTCCGTAGTGAAGTAGCCTATAGAACTTTAAAGTGGAGTTTTATGAGCATGTTATCTGCAAGCATCATAAATGGTTACGTCCGTTTCGCCAAATCCCGTTTCGCCAAAAAGAAAGCAGATTAACAGCTTTTGCCTCAAGGGCCAGTCCCGTTTCGCCAAATCCCGTTTCGCCAAATATCGTTCACGAAATTTTAGGCACACGAAACATTTAAAACATTTAAATACGAACATTTATAACATGATGATAGTCAGACATTTACAGACAAACACCCGTTTTGCAGAATCCCATTTTGCAAAATAATTTGTTTCAAGTTACGTGCCTCGTTCGCGCTGCCGCTCTCGCTGCGGCTAAACACATAACATCAGAAACCACAACTACACTAACCACAAAAATTACTAACAGTTAGACACGCCTCTTTAACTTCTGCAATGTTAAATTTTTCAAGAATATTTTGTTTCTGAGAAACGGAATTCTGTGAAACGGGAATTCCCGTTTGGAAAAGGTTAACCATCACATGTGTAACTAACTATTCTTAAAAGATAACCTTGGCATTGACGTAGTGACGCCCAAGCATTTTTAACAATTATATTTAAAGCGTACGTTTTTCCGTCTGTATTGCCAGCCTTCCAAACGCAAATAAATCAACTGGGCTTATTCTACCACTGCTTGTCTCTGTTAAATGTTTGGCTTTTAAAGCCCCATTACATAGAAATAATCTATTCAATTTTGTGTACGTAAAATTTTGTCAAATTCGTTTTGGCGAAACGGCATTTGGCGAAACGGGAATGACCCCCGAGGGCAAAACTGTTAATCTGCTTTTTTTTTTTGGTGAAACGGGAGTTCACCCCATAAACACGTAAACAGTTTTTTTCTGCACCGGAGGCGTTATTACTTCGACGAAATTCGATTTTTAATGGCTGGCTGCCTTTTCAACGGAAAAGTATAAATAGCCTATGAATTGAAGCTCTTAATTCTGTTTACTAAAAATCAAAAGTCAGAGGTGAGGAGGAGGAAACGGGAGTCTCTGTTTTCCCAAAACAGTTTACAAAAGACGATTTCGCCATTAGACGCCAAAAGATTGCCAATACCCACGTGCCAATGCGATTGGGATGTTTTCTTTGATGTCGGTAATAAAGAAGGTGGGGGGCGTAATGTGTCTTTCTGCATCCGGCGTGGTTCATTGTGTCCCCCGACCAAAAGGGTTTCTTTCCAACGTCTTCCTTCCATCTCTCTTCGTCCGTCTCCGTCTCGTTTGTGCTGTGGAACGCACACGGGAGGCGGTGTCTTTTGTACTTAGAATGAGCTGATTGCCGCCATAATGAGTTCACTCCTCATTCAGCCAATAAGCGATTTCTTTGCATTCTTGGTCGAAGGGACCACGGGATTTTGTAATGGGTTTTAATTTTAGGTTGGGGCTGCTGATGCCGGGTTCCATATTGGTTGGACGAGTTTTCAACTTCGCCCTTACACCCCCACCACCTGCCCGGTCGGTCTTACGCCGCCGAGCCGACAACTCGGGGAGTTGCATGTCACCAGCAGGTGATGGCGGTGAGACGAGCGGAACATGGCTGACTGACCTGTACAAAGAGCAAGCCCACACACATACATACGCTCTCGTACCACAGGGTCTTCTGCTGTGCTAAGCGGATTAGGAAGCTTCCTAAATATGCGGCTGCGCCAGCATATTTTTTTCCACAGATATGTTGTAAAGCGACGTTCCCCTTCCCTTCCCCTTCCCTGTTCCCCCGCCACTCCCATCGTAGAAAAAGAAAGCTTTCTCACAAGTCCGCGATGGATGGTTCCTGGCGAGAGGGGTTTGCAGAGTTCAGCTTTTATCCTGTGACAGTAAACCCTGTTTTGAAGTAGATTTTAAAGCTTATGCACATTATGTTGACGCAGGATGCCAGAGGAAAGGGGGAGGGGTGGGGGGGGGGGGAGAGGAATTGTAAGCTTTCGTTCGATGATGCTTCAGCAAATGAATCCTTGTCATAAACGACCGAAGCAATATTGAAATTGTTGAGTAAGCACGGGACGGCTAATGGAAACTCCGTCACAATGAAGGTAACATCTGACAGCGACACAGTGAAACTACCGGGAGGATTAAATGTTGTTGAGGTTGAAAAGGATTATGCAGAGTCAGATACGAATGGCATGCGCTGTTTTTTAAGTACTGAAGGAATAAGGAGAGGGTATGATCAAAATTCAATTTTTCTTTTTGGCGCATCTGGAACTGCCATTGACGTTTCGTTGCAGGCTGACGGTAATCCTTTATCCCGACTGCTGGCGTGAACAATGGTGTTGTTTTTTCTGACATGCAAAACGTTTGTTAGGTCCATTATTGCTTTCTTAATAAACATATCGTCAAAATAAAGAGAAGTAAGGCTTGCCAGCCAGGCTGTAATCGTTGTAAAAGTTTTGTGTTTGACTGTAAGTTTTGATTTGACCAAATTTTTTTACACTTACCACGATGGGAGGTTTCCCGGTTTAGAATCACTTTAATCGATTTAACAGTCACTTTAAACGTGTGGCTCGAAAGGCTTATCATTGCTACCTTACAAAAGGGTTCAAAGGGTTTTAGCGAGCATTAATCATTCCTGGTCATCTGCCCGACGAAGCTCTAAGACCCTATTGCTACGTTGGAAAGAAACAATAGACTTCTATAAACAATGAAACATAACTCGCATTGTCGCACAAAAAGTTAGACCTGACCACCGACATTTGCTTACAGAATTAGAAATGATTGATCATAAAGACCACAAACGTCGAAAAGCAGAATATGCTAGACGTCGAAGAGCCTCGATGACTCCGGAACATAGCGAACAGCCAGCGCAGCTGGGTTGGCATTTCTAGTTTAGAATAAAATGGTAGCACAATTATTGTCTGCCTCGTTCGCGTGTCGCTCTCACTGTGGCCAAACGCGTAACACCAGAAACCCTTGCAATCACGTAATCGATGTGGCACTTATTCTGTATGGGACTAGTGGAAGCTCTTCCATGTGTAAATAAATGCATGTGCGAGTAGATCCGAGGTTCTTATTCTGTGCGGAAACAAGCCCATGTGAGATATAAATTTTGTGGCACTTATTCCTGCCTAGAGCTTTGCTACCATGCCAACAATACTACTACATCAGTTGTCTCCTTCTATTGTTGCTTTCGTTCTGGTGGCGTTCAAACAGAGCAGCCGATGGAGAGCGACCAACAAAGTCATCATCTTAAAACACATATGATATCAGCAACAATAACACCATATTGGATACGAGGCGAGGATCTGGAGAGATAGCTACAAGGTGCGCAATAGATTAAAATGGAAGTAAAAACAATGGCACTTCTAGCCAAGCCAATGCTGTGAGACGGATTTCTTAGGCCTAAAATCGTTGTTTTCTGCGATTGCTGCGCGGTTGTTTTCTGAAAAGAAAAGAACCCACTTAATAAAAATGTCATCAACTGCCAACAAATCGACAAAAATCGCGCGTTTTAGGCCTAAGAAATCCTCTCTCACAGCATTTGCTTCAGTAAGACGCTCTTCTGTTTCCACGTCCAGTGCCCCTTGCAGCTATCCCGTTTACTGGTTCCAGCGTAGATTTATACATATTAAAATATCGCTATTGTTACTGCTCTCTTGTAACTTAGGTGATTGCGGGAGCTAATATCTAGTAGTGGGATGGAAGACCAGTACGCCACTAGAGCGCACAGTACAATTAGGCGACTACAAGTATATTTAAAGACGTTTTGAAATAAATTTACATAAACAAAAATAAAAAATTTACTGAAAGGACTTTAAGTTAAGTAAAATAGTTTAATGTTTAACAATTATTATGCAATAGGCTATCTTATATCATGTCGAAGATTAGCAGCAGTGATAATGAGGTCAACATCCACGAAGTCATCTGTAAAAGCTGCGACAATATAAATCAATGGTTTTCCCCGCTGCAAATTCGCCAAACCGATCGCTTTGTCCATCACCATTTCTCATTTTTATATCCCTCTAAAAGGCTCAAAATATATCCCCCTCTCTCTCCGCTATCCTTCCCCACCACCCATTCCTTTCCCAACCAACCCTCCCACACACGCACATTCACACCCACACAAACACTCGAAATGGTGGACTCAAAGTCGTTTTCCAAAACGATTATTGGATCTTAAGAGGGATTTGATGATAATCAGCGACAATTGTTGAAGTGCCACACCATACAGGGAAATAAAAATAGAAAAGAAAAAAACTATTACGCAACTCAACGAACGGTTGTGTTTTTCTCAATCAATAAACGGTTCCCTCAACTTGATTTGCCGTTCAATTTCTGAACTGTAACTAGATGGAGCAATTGATCCGAAAAACGCTTCTTTCCTCTCTACTCTAAGCCTTAGCTTTCCGACTTTTACAGAGAAGAAAGGTGTAGGGTTGTGCTATAAAGAGAGAAAGAGTTTTGGTCGGGGCTGCGAGGGTATTGGGAGTCCGGGAGGGGGTAAAGAAATCTTCTTTTGGCGTCTGATTATTGATCTGTGTGTCATCGACCCATGTCAGAAAGTTTTTGGGAAGAAGAAGAGGACGTATAGGAAGAAAAGAAAAGAAAAAAAACTCAAAATAGCTAGAGGCTTTTACAAACGTTCCTAATAGCCATATTGCCTGGCGTGCTGGGGAAGAGGAGACTGGATATTGGATACTGATCTAATATTGATTCATTTTGCAGATTAAAACTGGAAGAAAAAAAGGAAGAATGCGTGGGGGATGAAGATGTGCTTCCGATTTGATTTTCTTTCCAATTCGTGGTGGTGGGTACTCGCATTACGTCTCAAAGTTGTGGAGAAAAAACAAGCGACTATTCTGGCCTTGCAAAATTGTATAAACTGTTGTATGACGTGTTGAGTGAAATTGAATACAAAGTATGGCTTGGTCTCAGTCTAGTAGAAAGCCGTGTTGTTACAATGCCCGTTTGTTGTCGCATTAGCCATTGTTTTGTTTTGGGGCCCAGCGTTTCATAGCTCATAGTTTTCCGTCAACAAGAAACATCGTAATGATTTCGTTTGTTACGAACTGTTACGACGTAATCGACATTAAAGTTCACATTGCCTACTGCTCGCGCTTTTCATTTCTACCACGCAAAAAATAAACGTGTTGTCTCTTGTTCATTGCTGCCGTGAAAAGAATGAACATGGTCGCCCTATCACATTAATTTGTTGCGTTTGAATAGGTTGTTGAGTTTGGATGTTGCAAACGGTGCATCAAAAACTATCCCTTGTGCTTTAGCTAGCACAGAAATAAATTCCGTAAATTATTGCAAATCAACTAGAAAAATTTCTCAGAAATCTAAGAAAAAAATAAAAACAAAAGAAATTTTAAATAGAAAAAATCGGGTGACTACAAAGTGCTTATAAAGTTACAGAGCTGAAGAGTTTACCCGTTGGACTTTGAAATACTTTACTCGTTCCGTTTGCTACTGCTGAACAAAAATAAAAGTACAAGAAAAAACCATAAAAACAACAAAATAAAAAATAAAAATTCTATAAAACAGACACCTTTTCCAAAGCAGAAAGGAGTAAATACAAAAATGTAGGTTTTTCGAAAGTGAAATAAAAATCAGAACCTGTCATATACCGTGAACTGCTGAACCGCAATTAAAAACCCACCTACCACGCATCCCAGAAATGTTCAGCTGTTTTGCTCCTGCTTTAGTTGTCGTCTCTTGTAGAGGTTGGTTGTATAGTGTCCGTGGCCCATCTTGAGTTCGCCCCAGAATGAACACAAATAATCGATTGTACGTGTTTGGTCGCAGAGTGCCTTGTTGATATCCAAAGTAGTTACAAAAACAATGGCGGCCGTCGGTTAAAGCCGCCCCCTCCAGGAAGACGTAGCCGATCACAAAATAAGTGCAGGACTCAAGATACGCCGCGCACATTATAGACATATTTTTGCGCAGAATTTCAAGTTTTCATTAAAAATGCGGAATATTAGTATAAGGGTTGTGTTACGTGTTTTGTAAAGCAAGATATGAGTAAGGGCCGTGTTTTTAAAGAAGTACATTAACCTTCGCTTATCTGCTGTGTAACCATAACCTACCAAGAAAAAAACCGTTTAACTTTAAAAAAAAAAGATAGCTTTTTGAAAAAACGTTTTTATTAAATTCGAGAAAGACAAGTGTGCCATAAAAAAAAAAGAAGTCGAAATCACCAACAATTATGCTTATTACCCATTCTGGTTTAGCATGCCATAAATACATATACATCAGCGTTTATGCAGTCAGAATTGTTTCGTAAGTTGGGTACTGTTTAATCAATCGTAGCTTAAAACCTTTTTCTTTTGCCTTTCCCATTTATTACATTTCTTACAAAACAAAACAAACACAAAACTAGCAAAGGTTTAATCAGAAAGGTTAATTAGAACTGCATTTACAGGAGCAAATATTCTTCCCTTTGTTATAAGTTTTATTTATTTTTTTTTTCTATTTGCAAAATAATTAATTTGACGGCATTGGAAAAAGTACTTGAATACGTTACCGGAGAATTAACTAATCCTTTGAAATATGCTTCGAACAGAATTAACTGTGTGGAGAAGAAGTTGAGAAGAATCTTGCTTATAGTCAGTGCTTAATTTCTTTAATAGTAAAGCACCGGAACTGTTATTTGAACCCGTTGCAACCACAGCCAGGGGATCTGGGGGAGTGCTGTAAACTTCCCCAGCAGGAAAAGCTTTAACATTTTTACCTATTTCAACTCCTATTCTAGCTTCTGGAAGGTACATTTTTTGAAGATTTTCACGCCCGTACAATATTATGTTACGTTTCATCTCTTGCTATTTTGATTTATTTTTGGGGAACAAACTAATGTCCCCACTTGCTCTTCCCCCCGGTTACGCCATGGGTGTGAAAATGCAGTGATTTCCCTCCCCCACCTCCCCTATAAAAAATAAATGCGTGTATTAAAAAGCAGTGCTTTACCAACTGTTTTACCGAATTAACACTTACGAAACGCCAAAAAGTAGTATCAACAATATTTGTAACACCACTGGTCAAAACGCGATTTGCTACGACGCGGCACGAGACATGCAAGAGAAAAGTGGAAACATGGGCCTAGCGGATCGCAGCTACAGAAAAACCTCAAAAAAAAAAATTAGTTTTGTTATGATGGTTGAGGTTGAATTAGATCAAATTCACTAAAATGGTGATTTTAAGTTGGTTTTAGGAGGAAATGCTTTTAATTTGAAATTACGAAAATTTCCGAAAGATTAGACTTTCGGTACAGGTGAAATGTTGCCCTTAAAAGAACCGGAACGCCGTTCCAGCTCAAATTAGGCCCTGCTTATAGTGCGGAAAACTACGGAAAAATTCACGTCTTTACCTCTCTCTCCCCCTATCCAATCCACTCACGCGAAACCAAAGCAATAAAGTCATTATTCATTATGGTAATGATCACTATTCATCACCAGTAGCGTGCACGGGAGGGGGGGGGGGAAGCATTGCCCCTGCCCTTTTCGGAAAAAATGCCCTTTTTTGCCATTTTTGAAGAAAAACATGCTATATTTTGCTTTTTTGCACTGACAAATGCTGGTCACAGCGAGGAGAAAAAGGCCTAGAGCCCTAAAAAGGGCAAAAAGATAGGAAGCCCAAGAAAGAGGCCAAGGAAAGTAAAAAAAAAAAATGAGTGACAAGCAAACAAAAAAATCCCCAGAAAAATAAAGCATCAGCGTGCCCTTTCACTGTAAGTAGCCCCTGCCCTCTCGGATGTCTGTGCCCTCACGCTATACTGTTCCGAAAAGGTCAATTCACTAGTAAAAAATCACGCACATTTCCACAAACTATAGACACTTACTCCTATGTCCAGCAAATTTTCGACAACTAACTGTTGTCATCATCAGGCTTTTAATGTTGATTTAGTCTCTGATCACATCTTGCTTCAACGTTGTTTACAAGTGCCGTTTTCGAACTCGCCGGTAATCTTGGCCTACTACATTTTTCGGGCCGTTGCACGTCTGCCTTCTGCTCGCTCATTTCCCATCGCCTACTCAATTCTCTTTCCAGTTCACCGTTAACCAGGTGGCCCACGTTAGGATTTGATGGTCCTTGAATGTTCATCAGTGGTTTTTTTATGCAATTCATGTTGTTTAATTGCTACTGATTCCAGGCACCTAAGATGTTTATCTCTTGCTGAGTTTGAGCTCAAAAGTGTCCTGGTTTTTTCCCAATCAATTGTATGTCGTGTCTCCATGCAATGCACTGCTATTCCGTTGTCCTCCTTCTTATTTCTCACAAAATTCGCTGGACATAGGAGTAAGTGTCTAGTTTGTGGAAATGTGCGTGATTTTTTAGTGAATTGACTTTTTCGGAATTTCATCATGTTCCACAGTACGAAATTCAACGAAGTTTTTCGTGCTATACTGTTCATCATCTGTCTTGACCTTCCATAAGAAAATGGTACTTACACGCTGTAATCCGTCACAGTTCCCTCCAACAAATGAAAAAATAACCAAATCTCCTTACCTGCAAAGAGAAACAAAAACACCAAATTAATAAGTACTGAAAATTACTGAAAATAGGTCACAATCCTTGAGTAATAATGATACAATATCAACGAAATAGTGATAAGCAAGTAATGGGCCGATTACGTCACATTACACAAAGCGCCTTATATATCATTAAACTGGTAACAGGTCCATGTGCGCAAGGCGCAGTGCGCACGCGTGAACGCCACTTTGACAACTTCAGGAGTACTTTGCTGGGTTTGTTATTTTACCATCCAACTCGCGCGTCAATTGGGTGATACGTCTGTCCTCCTGTCCGGTGTTTTTCAATTTTTGCAGGAGGTACAGATGTATGACAAGATTTGGATTAGGGGTTTGAATAACATGTCTGTAATGTGTGGTGCAGTGGCAACCCGGACCACTGCACTGTGACTGAGGTTGGCGCCAATGACCAAGTTGTCGACGCGCCATTAAGCCTCAACCCCTCCCCCCATCCAACTTTATAATTTTTCTCCCCAAACACTGAAAGTTGGAAAAAAAGACACGTGTTCGGGCCTTGCAAAATTGTGTGAACTGTTGTTTGTCGTGCGAGTGGAATTTAACACATTTTAATTACACGATGGTGACGTCACGCTAACACATCCCCATGCTACAAGTAGTCGTTATGGCTAATATGAAAACCCATGTACGCGTCACCGTAGGTTAATTTTGATTACCCACACTTTTTTTTGGTAATCCACACTTTTCTGATAATCTGACAAACACTTTTATGGGGTCTAAACAACCCCTAATCCACCACGTGACAGCTCCACAACATGACATAATGGCCAACTTTCCATAATTACATAACACAAATTCAGCCAGCACACCCCATTCTATAGACCAACCAGCGTAAACTGGAGACAGTTTTCACGATATCAACACGGAAAGCAAAATGTCGCAAGCTAAGCCTAACCAGCCAACATTTTGTTCTGACGGTACGGAAACTAGGCAACTGACACTTTGAAATACACCTAAAAAAAAATACGACTCAAGCGAATAGCGCAATTTATACACTAAAATTATTTTAAACTATTAAAGTAGAAAAAAATAATGTTTTACCTAAGCACAAAAGTGGGTACTGGTACTGGGCAAAAGGACGTCTTGCTCTATAGGTCTGACTTTTCCAGACAGGACTTTTCCAAACAGGAAGTTTCCATGCAGGAATTTACATCAGTAGTAAGTCGAAATTCTTAAATTCATTATGATTCACAAATAGGATTTACAAAATGAACATTTTTTAAAACTCATTCGAATAAGTCGGTAAATTACCTTGACGTCACACCTTACCGTTAAAACATGTTTCCGTGAAAGAGGTGCTTAACCGGCGATAATTGCTCGTTTGCTCGAAACGGGGCAGTCCCATGTCTCGGGGGTTTGAACAACTCGGGGGGTTTGATCAGCCGAAATGCTTTCCATTTTAACAGTATTCGATTTCAAAAACGTCAATTGCAAGTAAATTTTCGGTAAAATTTCGATCTTATTTTAGAACGCGGTAGACTAATAGCGCCCTCCTGATCCCGTTTCACGGATGCTTCATGTGTTAGGCCTGAAGTGAATGAAAAGGCGATATAGCGATCAAGGGCAGAGCAGTTATTCATGGCCCCAAATACTTTACTTTATTAGGGAGCTGACCTCGGAGGGGAATTGAGGTTTAATGGCGCGCCGACAGCTAGGTCATTAGTGCCAACCTCAGTCACAGTGCAGTGGTCCGGGTTGCCACTACGCCATACATTACATAGATGTTAAACACACCGCAATTCTAGATTATATAGTACCGCCTGCAAAAATTCAAAAATCCCGGACAGGAAGACAGACCTTATCACCCAATTGATGCGCTATGCTTCGTGGGAAATGGAAACGGCAACGAACACCATCAAGATGGTGACAATCAGCAAGCAAGTGACAGACCGTAAGTGGCCATCGAAACTAATGACATTCAGAAGAGAGAACCCCCACCCTTGAAAATGAAGCACTGAGTAAGCTTGGTGTGACCAATACGCAAGCGGGTTAACACCACCTCTGCCCGGCGACTACGGTGACAAGCCGAGTGCCATTCCTGGACAGTGCTTTAATAGCCCGCAACTTATTGCCGTCTTGTTTGCCCCACAAGGATTGCCAAGCAGCGAGCAATCTCAGGCGCGTCAAAGCACCTGACGCAGTATTTGCGTATTTGGGATCAGACTCAACGACCTGGTGGCTTGGTCGAGCTGACCGGATAACCACGTGTGGTTTTATGGCATATATTGAAAGATCCTACCAGATACCCTGCTTTTAAAGAACTTTTTTTTAGATATCTGTGTCAATGAATCATCCTGCAACAACTCAAAAAATTTTTATGTTCTGCTAACTTTACTTAAACTGTTTTATGTAGACAGCTTATGTTTTAGAAATTTTCTTGACGCCAGCAAATCCCTTATTTATTTGTTCAGCTTCAGAGCGAATTTTTCAGTTTTTTTGACGGGAGGGTGAGGGGGAGAAGGGAGGCCTGGGGTCGTAGAATAACTCTGGGTAGTTAAGCCATAATATGACCGGAAAAGGCACCTTTTGAAGTCAACAGAAAAAAAAATTCGACTTATATGTGTGACTGCTTGAGCGGGGAATCGAACCTGGGGCTCTAGTCTCGATTTGCGCTTTTCAAAACGCATTCGGCTTTACCAAAAAGCGCGCCAAAATTATGACTCGCCCATTCTATCGCACGTGACTTTTAATAAAACCGCATGCGATTTGAAAACGATCAAGTCGAGACTAAGCCCCAAGGACCTTTGGAACCATAGGCCAAGGTCCTACCGCCGTGTCAGTATGGCTTAGCGGTAGGACCTTGGCCTTTGGTTCCAAATGTCCTGGGTTCGATTCCCCGCTCAGGCAGTCTGACATATATTAGTCCAAAAGGCGACGTAAATAGGTTTTCATCTGTATTTAGTTATTTCTTGTGAGCCTTTGGCTTTTCCGTCTTTTTACTTTCAAGTTAGAAGACGTGAATTAGCTCAATAAGGCAGAAAAAGGGATTATATCTTTACGGTTCATGGTTCAGTATCAAGTCTGCCATCGTCTTCCGTTCAAATCTCAAATCACCAAATTCGAACCTTGCAGTTAGAGCCTGTTGTTTACAAGGCCGAACCTGGGGTAGACTTCAACAAAACTTAGGAATCCAGCAATCGTAAATTGTGAGGGCACGTAAAAGAGAATGGACGTTCCGGCCATTTTAACCCGAGGCTATACGGAACCTTATTGGTGGAATATTAGCTTTCAGTGGACGCAAGGGAAAATATTGATGTTTTTTTTTTCCGAGACTGCTCCACACTCTAACGCCTACATCCTCTCCCGAAAAGAAAAAAAAAAGTAAATATAAAAAGTTAATAAAACGTTTCGGTCCTCATAAAGGCTTCAAGCTATTTTTTTTTTTCTGTGTTCAAGGCTGAGAGAAATATTAGCAAAAATCATCTTCCCTTATTGCTTCTGAGGCAGTTGCACGTTTTGACCCGAAATTCGGAAATTGTAGGGAACGGCTAGCGTTTACGTGCTTCTGCGGCTGGTTCCCACAAACCAGGTCTTTACATTTCGTATTTCTATCACATCTTGTGCTTTGCTGATTATCTGAAAACAAAGCAAAACGTATTGCTTGCTTGCTTCCTTACTTACTGCATAGGGATCTTTCACAAATTACGTAACACTTTTTTCTAGCAATTTAGACCCCCCACCTCCTTTTGTAACACCAGCTTAGCGAAAATTAGTGTGTTACGTAATACTTCGTTATGCCCCCCCCCCTTCCCCATCATAACAGATGGTAAACCACTTGCTCAACCCACCTCCCCCTCCCCCCGCTAGGTGTTACGTAATTTGTGAACTCTTCCCTAGTTGGTACCGTGGAACCGTCATTTTAACGTGTTTTTTTTTTTTTTGGGCCAACTATTCAACGTCGTACGAATTCAGAAAAGAATTGCTTAGCGCATATTAACTATGAATGTAAATCGGGTAGAAAACATCAAGCTTATTCCTCGTAATACGAATAAAATAATACGAAATAAAATAACTGGTTGAGCTATGGATTAAGAGGAAAACATAAACGTGCCCTGCTTCCATATCCTTTCTTCCTGAAAAGGTTCCTAAAGTCTCAGGTTGCTCAAAATATGTGAATTTTCAGAGCTGTGAATACTATTGGAACCGGTCAGTGCTCTTCTCCCCTCCCCCCCCCCCCCCCCAACAACAAAAAATTACTCAAGATGAGGGAGGAGAGGGGCAAAAAAATTTGATTTCAAAATTGCGTTGGAGAATTCAGGGAGGGAGGGGTGATTAATTCTCTTGGAACCAGGCCCGGACTGGAGGCCCTGAGGCCCAATTGCCATAACGTTTTAAAAAGGCCCCCAAGACAATCCCGGGGGCGGAGAGTAGGTGAAATTATGTGAGCTTGTAAGGGACCGGTCATTAGTTATGGCCGGGGGGGGGGGTGCGAACAGAATGAAAACTTGGCCATCAAAGCTTCAACAATGACCCTCCCCTCAACACAACATGCCTTGTTTTTTTTAACGAAAGAACAAAGCTGAAGTTAACAGTGTTCCATACAACACCTATGTTCCTTACACCCATCTTGTGTTGAGTTTCATACAGACAGTCTTATGAAACTATGTTTGATAGTCAGCACATGAAAGACATAAGGAACAAGGAGCCAAGGCTTTTCTAGTGAGTGTATAAAAAAGTACAACAATCAAACTGACAGCTTCAAAACCTGTTAAACACTCACATCATGGGGGGGGGGACCCCCCAGACGTTGAGGCGTTTTTTAGAAATGTTGACTGCTGAATGTGTCATGATCGAGGTTCAAAATTTACGTTTTCCTGCCCCACCTCAGAAAAAAGTAATGACTGGGCCCTAAGCTGTCTTTATAGTCCAGTCATTTAAAGACAGCTTTTAAGAAATTACCAGATTTTAAGACCAGCCAGTAAATTACAACGAGAAAAACTTCAACAGCAACGGCAATTTCGCTTGTATACTTTAAAAAGGTCCCCTTACGATTCTACGGGAGGGCCCATGTGCCATTGGCACCCTGGCACGTGGTCACTCCGGGCCTTCTTGGAACCCTGTAAAACATTTTTAACCTTCAAAAAGCCAATGTTCGCTATTTATATATATCCCACTCACCAACAACCCCGCCCCTGACACCCCCCCCCCCTCCCCAAGAAATTGAGCTGAAGATGAGGGACGGGAAGGAGCCGAAAAATTTGAATTCAAAATTGTGTTCGAGAATTAAGGTAAGGGAGGGAGAGGTTCTTAATTCTTTTGGAGTCCTGTAAAACATTTAACAACATTTGAAAAGCCAATTTTCGTTGCCATAACCCCCCCCCCCCCCCCACTCTTTCTTTACTCTCTCCCTTCCTCCGGTGCACCACTGATACCGGTATCGATTAAGACAGTTTACCAACACGGTATCTGATCGGATATGGTGAAAACCTACATCGGCACATCCCTCATCTTTGTATGTGGACTTGATTGCTCCCCCACGCCCAGCCCCACCCCCACGGTTGTGAGCGTTCCCTCAAAACGAAACACCTCCTAACGCGCAGGACTTCTTTACCTGTTGAGCAAAATATTTTCCTCATTTCACACCACAAGCGAACCGGGAATACCTCATATCCTAATAATTTTGGGAGTTCCCTAGGATATATCCTTTTGCTACTGCAATAATCCTCGTTCAGCAAGCATCTTTTAGTGTGACAAACATCACAGCTGTTTTGAATCTTTAGCTAAAGCACCAAAGACTTGAGGCTTTTGTTTTCCAGTTCTTGCAGCTGCATGCATTCCCGCCAATCCAAAGTGTCAAGAAGGATTACTACTGCTAACGTGGGGATGAGTCTTCGTCACCTTCAAGGGGTATGTACTTCCGCTGTTGTCAACAACTCGAGGGAAAGAAGGTAGTTTGCGATTCTACAGGGTTCAGCCACGTTTCGCCGAAACTTGTTTTGACGAGCTTTGCAAACGATGGAGTCTACTTTTTCCCCGACCATTTGAGTTCACAGACAGGCTGCAAAAAAAAACTTATTCTTACACTGACGGAGGCCAAAGGGGCTCAATTAGATTCTATTTTCTTTATCTACATGCATAATACGCTTGGCTCATGCACGGAGCAAACGCATGCAGGCAGATATGAAAGGGTGGGGGGGGGGAAACAGGGGGTACCGAGGTGAGGGGGGGAGGATGCTACGGCAGGGTACAGTTAGTTTATTTTTTTATGAAATTTTTTACCCTTACGTTATTTGAAGCAAACTGCATGTGTGGAACTGGCTCAATAAATAAATAATTTCCTTTGCGTTTTAGATTTAAATGCCACTCTGTTTGAGCAGGAAGTGAAGTCTTGACACCAAAGGCTTGAAGAAGCGTCACGCAGCCTTACTGACACGGCCTAATGTATGTTTTATGTGCGTGTTAAATGCTTCTTTTGGCAGTATCCTTTTAAGATGTCGCGTGTGGGTGAACGATGGTTTCTTCCTTTGGTCTCGGGGAGGTAGGGGAAAGGGGCTTAATGGCGCGTCGACAGCTAGATCATTAACGCCAACCTCAGTCACAGTGCAGTGGTCTGGGTTGCCACTGCGCCACACGTTACAGAGATGTAAGCAAACTCCAACCAAGTCTAGATCTGGTCACAGGATCGAGGTTTTAGGCAGTGGAAATAGGTTTTGCGTAAACCCGGTTATGCGATGATCTACAATTATAGTAGCATACAGAGGTAAAGCTGGATTTATGCAATCTCATAGCGCAATCTTTTAGCCGTATGCTGTTGTTGTGAGTCATAGAGCTAGCTATGTCAGACGGTCGTTGTTATGGGAGGGGGAGGGGACTGAGGCTTAAGGCGTGTCGACAGCGCTATATGGACACACAACGCTGTCTATGACATCGTTTAACTATAAATACATGTAGCCGTGTCAGTCCGTTACAAGAAGAAAAAAAGAATTCTTCCTAAAGAAAGTTTTCCGACTCACTTCTGACCTTTCATTGAGTAAAACACATCACGCACTGTGCCTTACATTTTGAAGAATCTGAAACATTTGTCTTAATTTTCAGGCGGTAAAATGTTGAAAAACAGTACAGTAAAACAGGAATTCTCCACTTCGGACTTATCAATTGATGTTTTCGTCTCTTAGGAGCTGTCGTACTGATGTTTTCTTCTCTTGTAAAATGCCATGTTGCCCACATTCAAAATGGCAGCTCCAAGAAAAGAACACATCCAAAATGGCAGCTCCCAAGGAAAGAAAGCATCCAATATATGGCTGCTTCCAAGAGAAGAAAACATCAATATGGCAACTTCCAAGCGAGAAATTCCTGTCGTACTGGATGTTTTCATCTCTTGTGAACTGCCATGTTGCCCACATCCAAAATGGCAGCTCCCAAGGAAAGAAAACATCCAATATGGCAGCTTCCAAGAGAGGAAAACATCAATATGGCTGCTCCCAAGCGTCAAATTCTAATAGTATGCTGTTCTGTTTTTTTTTAACGTTTTTCCTTTGAAAATTGAGCCAAATGTTTTGGATTCTTTGAATGTGCCTTGTTTTTACCTCGTGCAGTGCGTAATGCTTAATATAGTTTTAATCGTTAAAAATCATAAGATCCTCAACTTACGCCGTGGAGAAATTTCTAGGGACATTGTGTTGTGACATTGACGCGTAAATGCAGCCTGTATAATATAAATATAGTATATAACGTCGAATACCATATACTAAAATCTGCTAATAGTCATTTTACCCTTTAATTATGGGTTTCCCAGATGAGGTGACCGTGGGACGAACCAACAAACTCCGAATACTGATACACCCCTGTCGTCACAGTCCTCTTTTCAAGGCCATAATAATAAAATCTGCACGAACCCTCTCTATGCAGGCAATTCATTCGTTGCCAGGACGCTTATGTAAATTTCTTTGTTTAGAGGTTGAAGGATTATTGAGAACAAATTCAGTGTACGGGAAACAGCAACAACCGTGGTAAACGACGAGCTGTCTCGCTTGATGCAGCTGTCGTATAACGCAGGAGCCGACTACAGTAAACAAACATGTGTATTAGGTTAAAGTGTTTTCGATTTGTTGGTCAGGACGGCACTAAGGAAGACGGGGCTCGGGAATAAGTGATGTCACAAGATCCTAGCTAGCCTCTTTTCCATCCCCTTTTCATGTGATTGTAAAAAGTGACACCCGTATGTCAGCACTTTGGCTTTGGCTAAACAATCAAAATTTAAAAGTACATTCCTCCCAGCGCCATTTTTATCGATTCTCCACATCAAGTACGGCCCCCAAAAGGTCTATTAACTTACCGTTAGTCTTTCCCTTGCTAAAAATCCGTTCTAAAATGTGGTGTCTACGAGATTTTTTGTTGAATATTGGGGAACGATATTTGCTGTATCCTGCACGCATATGATCCTTTGCGCACCTACAATAACCTTGACGTTTCATCTGTGTGTGTGCATGTACTAGTTTTAGTCGTTTGCTAATAATTACTAAGAAATCAAAAATCTAAAAGAATAATGCGGTAAAAATTACAATTAATTATGCCAATAGATCGCCGAAGAAAAATTATAATATACCAGCCTAAAAAATTATAAATTGTGATGTTAAAATACGATAATCATTCCGGTTTGTGACGACACAATCTTTAACTTGATGCTGTTTCGTATACTGTTCCCAAAGCCAGCTGATACAGTAGCTGCGTTCCTCGCGCGGCAGCGATCTGCACGTGGGTGTTATAAGGCAGGCGGAATGTGCCTTTAAGTAATTGGCTGAAGATTATCAAATTTCGAAAATGAAACGTTGCTTACAGGACTATGTTACTTCTTACATTTTCCCTGCTGCCACTCCAGAGAGTTCTGTTTTCACATCTCGCAGAATTTATTTAGCATTATGAGATGTTTGTAAAAACGCTTGATTATTTTATGTTCACGCTACTTCTATAACATTTAGTTGGCGCTTAACATAAAGCAAGAAGAGCAATTTATATGAATCGTCAACTGAAAAAAAAAGTTTATTTTCTCGATTTAGTTTGCTTTGGTTTAAAGTAGGGTTCTGGATACCAGTCCTCTCGCTCCCTGCGCCACTGGTGGATGAAGTCACACCTTAGATATGCAGACGAAGTTTATGGGCGAACCAAGAGTGGTGACGCACCCCCCCCCCTCCCTTTCTGGCTTAAAAAAAATAAATGAATTAAGCTTTTAAAGTTCATCTGTAGCGTAATGTTACTGTGGGAACGGAGGGAAAAACTACAGTGCCACACTGTGGTAATGTTTTTAATTATTAAAACTGGTGGGATATAGCTAATCTTTAAATCTAGGGGAAAAAGATGTATATTTGATATGAAAATTTTGGCACAACTTCCCGTTCCACCTTCCACTAAATCCTCGATCCTCCCCAGGGGTTGGCTCAAAATACTTCTATTTACCAATTGCAAAAAACAAAAACAGAAATTCAAGACAAAATATTTAAAATCCTTTTCAAAAAGGTTGAATCAGTTAGAACCTATTAACTGTATTATATGCTTTGGCATTCTTAACTATCCCATCAGTTAAAAAAATAAATGATTTTAATCAAATCTACTTTAATGCGAAAATCTACTATAACGCAAAAAAAAACGCGTACAGATAGTAAGCGGGTTGTTCAATAACCTACCAATATCATCCAAAACCTACAAAGGTTTAGTGACGTTAAAAATACGTTAACACCCGTTTGACCCCCCCCGCCCCCTCCCCACTTGCACCACTGGTAGAACGCAAGTAGCACCTACTTCTGTCAATAACGGGGAGTGCAGGGTACAATAATAAGGATCTGTACCAACGTAACACGAATTACAGCTCTTAATTATGCGAATTTTGGTACTAGAAAATGATTTCTGTACTTGTAAAGAATTTAAAAAATACGAAAACTGATTTTTTTCTATGATGCTAGCTCAGTCGCAAATGAGTTAGCGCGCAGAGCAAGGTAGGCTCTTTTACTTTCAGGCATTAGTAAAATTTTTATTTCCGTATTATTTACAAATTAAAGGAGATCCTGATATTCTCAAACGTACGTTGACATCGAAACAGACTTACAGCCGTATTCCAGACATCCATTCAAGTGTGAGTGTGAGAGGGCAAATGTGAGCGCAAATATGTAAGGTAAGGGTCAACAATTTTAATACAACCACAAAAGCGAATGTGAGTGTCCAAACACCTGAGGGTGTTTCTATAGATGCGTTTTGACCCTTACACTTACCTTTAGCACCACTTACACTTGTGTGGATTTCTGGAATACGCCTGTTAATCAATCTTTGTTTTGCGTGTAAATCCCTAACGAAACATATTTAAAAGTTAGCATTTAAGTGGTCTTGATAGATCGACTAAGGTAACTTGGTACTCCCATGTATTTCTGTATATTCCCATGTATTCCCATGTATTCCCATGTACTTCACTTCAGGTACCATTACAAAAAAAAAAATGTTACACCTACATACAGCTTTGAAACTCGGTAGGATTGTAAAGCACAATCTTTGTGTAGAGATTTGACATTTTTACTTCTAAACTATTTGCGTCACTTAGATAATTCTGTAGTTTAGGAAAAAAAATTATTAACATTTACATGTTTAATTAACAACTCTATGATTATATATTATAAATTCTAAAAACTTGATTGTTCCATGGAAAAACATATTAGGTTGTATACAGAACTAGTACCTAAGGAAACGCCCTGCAAAAACACAACATTTTCTGTGCACTAGTTTTGTAGAAAATGGTACCTAAAGCTTAAAAAAAATCTAATTTCTGGCTATGCGCGTTTAAAAATATTAAAAAAATATTGCCACTGGTACACAGCAGCCTATAAAAACCATTTTTTTAAAGTAAATTTAGTGCATTAAACAACGTAAAACGTTCAAATTTATAAAGTAGATACTCCAAACTAATTTTTAAAATAAAAAAAAATAAAATATCGATTTTTTAAGCCTCTT
>JAHWFP010089753.1:508-34027 GCA_023313725.1 Lithobius niger
TGCAACGGCGGCTACAGCTAAAATCACCATTCTAGCCAGCCGTAAAACTGACTTTACTTTATTTAGCATCTCAAATCTTACTTCAAGTTGTACTGTATTGTGTGCGTGGCATATCTTGAGTCCTGGAAGTGTTTTATGAGCGGCTACGTCTTCCTGGGGGAAGCGGCTTTAATCGACGGCCCCCATTGTTTTTGTAACCATTTTGGATATCAACAAGGCACACTGCTACCAAACACGTACAATCGATTATTATCTGTGTTCGTTCTGCAGCGAACTCAAGATAGGCCGCGCCCACTTTAGTACTCTAATCTTAGTATTCTTTCAAAGTAGACTTTTTGCACACTTAGTCTTTCTCTTGCAAACAAAGCCGAAACTAAATTCCAAATAACTGCAAACTCCAAACCAGGCACTGCAAATTCTTAATGTAGTCGTACAATTTAAATAATGTTGGGTGGCGCAACAACGGAACTTATTCAGAATTTCGATAGTAATGCTCTGATAGGTTATCATAGTGCGCCTTTGCCGCAAGCTGATCACGGTTTAGTATTGTGATGCAATACGAATTCATACTCCTGTGTTCAGATAAGCCCGAAAATTTGAGCATAGAATTTAGAAAGTAAATGGTTTGAAACAAACTCCCTGGACAAGATAGGGGCAGAGAGTTTCAAAGTAACCAACCACCAGACAGTTATCAGTGGGAAAAATGAAAACTAAAACATCAAAAGGTTTTATAATTAAATGAACACCTGGCGAGTATGTTAATGATATCTTTTGCTTGATAACATAATCAGAGCATTACTATCGAAATGCTGAATAAGTTCCATTGTTGCACCACCCAACATTAATTAAATTGTACGAGTACGTTAAGAATTTGCGGGGCCTGGTTTCCAGGTGCGCTAAGAAGGAACGACCTGATTCAAACGAACATACAAATCGAAAGCCGTCATTATTAGGTTGTCGATGCGTCGCTGCGCAGGGGTATCGGATGGTTCCAGTTTAAGCTAATGGTTTCATGGAATGCATGCCTTTATAGTGAGTGTTCTGTTTTTTCTTTTTCTTTTTTTATTCTTCTTTTTTCACTCTTTATCTGTGTTTTTTTTTACCCTTTATCCTGGGTTTTTTTTTTTTGGCAGAGAGTAAATTGAATGCACACGACTGAAAGGAGAAAGAGTGCGACTCGTTACAAATGTGACTAACTTCGATTTGTTTTTTTTTAATAGTACAAAGGCGTTAAATTCATGTCCTGTTGTGTGGTGTGGTGTGGTTTATTATCGCAAGAAACAACTCAAATTAGGTGGTAATTTACAGGAGAAAGTAGGTGGTTTACACTCTTTATGTTAAATTATAGTTCTTTTTAAATACTGACAAATACAAAAAAACGAGTAACAAAGAAACACGCTGGAACCGACGCAGCAATAATGACGACTGTCACTAGGTCGGTGAATTCCATTTCGCTCTTCAGCTAAAGAGTCAGCAGCTCTGATTAAGATGTAGTATTTATTTGGACGTTGACGCGGAAACATTTACCCAACTCGTTGAAACCACTTTAAAATCTGCAAAGTAAATTACTCGACGTGAGTCCCCAAATATCGCGAAATAAATAACCAAGGGCTTAAAGCAGTGTGCGTAACTTATTTAACACAAAGCGAGCGAAACGAAGTTATGACGGCATTTTAGTAATAAACTCATCAAACAGACCTTAAGAGAACTTGGGTACACATCGCGAGGCCAAGTGACATTCCCGTTTTAAACTTTAAAATTTCAAACGCGCGAC
Organism: Lithobius niger; assembly: GCA_023313725.1. Classification (NCBI taxonomy): domain Eukaryota; kingdom Metazoa; phylum Arthropoda; class Chilopoda; order Lithobiomorpha; family Lithobiidae; genus Lithobius; species Lithobius niger. The sequence goes on from JAHWFP010089753.1 coordinate 2,283, forward strand.
CTAATTGAGTTGTCATGTGAAATCTTCACAGGCGGAGACTGCAGAAAAGCAAGTATGTGACAAGATACCGGCTTCCTTGGACTTCCCTGGTTTGGTTTCAGGAATGGGGGGAAGGGGATTAAGGTTTAATGGCGCGTCGACAGATTGGTCATTAGCACCAACTTCATTCACCATGCAGTGGCTCTGATTGCCAGTTTGCCACACAGTACAAAGATGTTAAACAAACTCAAAATCGAAATCTTATCATACATTTGTACCTCCAAAAATCCTCCTGGAATGATTCCTTTGACAATACCCTTATGCTTTCAGTTGGCAACCACGGCCTCTATCGCACAATCACTCGCGGAGGCGCACAGAAGGCTTTATCTCAGCCGGGTTTACGTCATTGGGTTTGGTGTTTGATATCTGTCGGTAGATGTCACCACCCTAATTCAGCACACATACCACTGCAGCTCTGATACCTTTGGCGCCGAAGTGCTTTGTTGAAATTTGCTGTTAGTGAAACAGAGCCTGTAATTTGTGTTCATATAACATATTTAAAGAGCCTGTTGTTTTGTGTTGTCGCGAGATATCGCTATATGTCACATAGGTTTCAATTGACTGTGTTTGGATTGATGGTCATAATGATAGCCTGGTTGCGGCCTTTGCCATATGATCACCTACCTCGACCATAGTAACATACAGATATACGATAAGATTTAGATTTGGGATTTGTTGACATCTCTGTAATGTGTGGTGCAGTGTTCGGGCTATTGCATTGCGACTGAGGTTGGTGCTAATGAGCTAGCTGTCGACGCGCCATTAAAATCTCAGTGCCCACCACACCTTTTCCGTAGTAAAATTATTCGTTACCAGTCTTACCGGCCTTATTTAGAGAGTTACACTCAGTGCAAGGTACATTTGCAGCCCCCAACTCAATAGGTTGAAACCCCAACTTTGAAAACAAAAATCGGACTATGCAATGGGACATCACCACGGAGCTAAACGTGAATTTAAATGTGGCATTTATTTTCATATATGTGTATATATTTACATCCATGTTCCACTAGTAAAGCAATAGACGAATTTTTAGAAATAAAATCAGAATTTTTTATTTTTTTTGTCCATCACTTTTTCTTTTTCACGCATCTTGATTTTTCTCAAGTTTTTTTCAGGTCAGTGATGCTTTAATTTTTTTTTACATAAATTTTATTTCTTTGCACACGTAGGAAGGCGCATTCACGGGGAAAAAATATTAAAAATGTAAAAAAAAAAAAAGCTAAGCCTACAGTTATTGACGCAGGCAGATTCGAAAACCCAATCTCATTCTTCATTCAAAAAAAATGAAAAAAATAAAGAACGGAAGAAAGGTCACCCTCCAGACAGCTAAAAGCCACCAAAAGCACTGCCAGGTTTTCTCCCTTTTCTGTCTCCTCCCTTGTTCCCCTCCTCCCAAAAAGAAAATGTTTCTTCCTAGCACCAGGTTTGTAATTGTTTGCTTTACGTCGAAACCAGATGTTGCTCATTTCTCATGGTTCGTAGGAGCACGAAAACCAACCATTGCCTGGAGGGAGCCACCATCGCCCGTTTAAGGCTTACAGTGCCGATCCCGTCACGTATACGGTTCGGGTCGTAAAGAACGTATTCGGAAAACTTAAAGCTTCGAGTGTGAAGAGAGCGAAACAGACGATGCAGAAGAATATATTACAAAAAAAATACGTATGTACTGCTGCAAAATTTATGGTTTGAAACTTTAGTATATGCTAATTAATACGTTCCGCCCACTTTGACTGGGTAAATTTTTTAACATAAAAACCGCTGCCCGACTTTGACAAAACGTACGGGCCGTACGTTAAGCCGCAAATTCTTTCCACTGGTGTTTTTGCTTCGGAGAACAGATTTGTGATGTCAAACGGCCATAAACAGACTGGAAAATAAAATATTTTTTGGTGATGTGTTACTGACTTTTTATTCCTTCAGAAGCCAATGGCTCTACCGGTAGCAGAGTTGTTTACTCTGGTGTGGTTTTCCACGTGTGGTTTTTCCAAACAGAAGATTTTTTGCTTGTCTTCGTATTCCGTGGGTGCATTGTTGTTGATTGGACACGCATTGCCCACTGCTTACTCGCCCTCGACAATGATTATTTGTTTCCGCTATATTGATTTTATCTGTAGACGAATTGTTGCTAGTCTGTTATGCTTTGGGTCCATTTTTGGTGGTTATAATCTCACTTTTGTGGTGTTGATTGTTGTAGATTGTTGCAATCTACAACGAGTTATTATTCCAGCTTTCGGGGGAGGGGGAGAGTTGAGGCTTAATGGCGCGTCGACAGCTAGTCACAGCGAGGTGTCCCGGGTTAATATTGCAAAACTAAGGTTATAAATTACTGTTATTTAGTTCTGCAGAGCCCACTAGCCAGTCAACTTTCTCCATACAGTGTTAACAATTTAAAGCAACATCCCGCCTGTTTTATAACTTTCCGCCTGCGTTATAACAGCCACGCACCGATCGCGTCCCCCATGTTACCATGACCAAGGTCAATCGAGATAGCAGATGCGTTCCTCGTAGCGAAGAACGCAGCTACTGTCTCAGTTGGCATATTGCGCGGAATAAACGAACCAGCATGAACGCTTTAATTGTGTCGTCACAATTGAACCGGTATGATTTCCGTATTTTAAAATCTCACTGTAAAATTTTTTAGGTTAGTATCTTATAATTTTTCTTCGGCGATCTATTGGCATAAATAATTATAGTTTTTACCGCATTAGTCGTTTAAATTTTTGATTTCATGGTAATTATTAGCAAATCAGTTCATGCACGCACAGAGATGAAACGTCATGGTTATTGTAAGCGTGCAAGGATCATATACGTGCGTCCCGCAGTTAATCAAGTTCTCCAATATTCATCAGAAAATCTCCTAGACGCCACATTAAAAAAAAAAAGAATTTTTAGCTAGGGGTGACTAACGGAAAGTAAATAAAACTTTGGGGCCGTACTTGATGTGGAGGATCGTGAAAAATGGCGCTGTGAGGAATGTCCTTTTAACTCGTGGTCAGTGGCCTGATAGGCGACGGCTCACACAGCCATCGTAACAAGTCGCCACGTGACACGCTGCATATTAGACGAATAGGTGAGGCGCATAGTACACCAACCCACACTTATGGCAAAAGTCGTATGTCAATGCTTCATAGCATTGGTGGACGGCTGCGTTCAGAATTACAATGTTGTTATGGTGCCATTTTCTTTTGCCAACGTTTGACAGAACTACCGGATTTGCATTTTTTTTTTCCGTTTAAACTCTAGTGGGTCTGAGCTGTATGAGAGTAAAAGGGTCTTTTGTATCGAGTTTCACATTGGATTAATGATTTTGTTTTAGTTAACAAATGTTTAAGGATAAAAAAGGTTCTGGATATGTGTGGTGGTAACTAAGTTTGAATGGCAAACTAAGTAAGGGTGAGCTGGATGTCCGAAATGTTATTCATTTTACTTGCCAATACAATGTTAACGTTTTTTTCGGTGATTTGAACGATTACGGCAATCACCTGGGGATGGCAGCGGCCATTTTGTTTGAAACTTGGTCGTAGCTCACTGTGTACGAAGGAACAATCCACGTTGCCGTTTCTTTTGTTCGTCGAGCAATCGTGACGTGTGCGTGAAGTTTGCATCTAGAAAACTGCTGCAAATGCTGTACACTTAAAAAGAAAATAAATGCGCGGATGGCCGACACGTCCATTTCCCCTTTAAGGGAAAAATTTGCATTGCCGTCAGACTTTCAGAAGAAACTCATGGACGTGAGCTGCTTAGTAACCTCTGCAGCACCACCAGAGGAACGGGGGACATCTTGAGGTCAACCTCATCTTTGCTATTCATGGTGAATACTCAGACCCACGCCAAGTCCCAAGGTATTCGACTTTAGGTGGACGAAGGACTTCAGCACTGAAGTTTGACCCTATTACGGTTAGAGATGCAGACAAAGGGGAGCAGACGGTAGGGGGGAAATCATCTACCGTTTCGCATGTAGAATCGTAGCGTGTAGAATGGTAGGTTAGCTGTCAATTAGCTTGCATTACGTTGTTATTGTCATTCCATAAAAATTCAAGAGGGAGAGAATGTGACATAGCGACAGAAAGCGTGAGAGAGAATCACAGAGAGACAGAGAAATACAACCGTCAAGTGATAACGCCCCATTCCCAACGGCGAAATATATTAGTTCAACTAGGTTTCAAGGGTTGTTCGTGCGCCCACCACTGAATGTGAAAGTTCGGTGGGCAGGTTGGAAGGGAAAGTTTAGCTCAAATCGTGTGAGGTTATTATTTCGGCTCTCAGGCTGATTTTGTTTTTAATAGTGCTGACATTTTTTAGTTCTATCGGGTTGTTTATTTGCAGGGCAGGCCGTGTGTTGTCTCATGCTCATGTTGATTGTGGTATGTCAAAGATGCTCGGTTTTCTGTTTGGAATTCTCCAGCTAAATTGTCGCTCTCATCGTCGTGGGGGCAGATAACCCAGTTTGGGTCGAGCTCCCTAAAAGCAAATCAACAAAAAACAACACAGATTACGAAGCCTTTCAATCTAGCATTCGGTTCTGCACAGTGTTTTGGTCTTCGTTTTCGTGGGCTCCCAATTTTACGGATTTGAGTGAAACGTCATGAGCCGACATCCGTTTAATCGTTTACAGATTCCAGGTTGATTTTATCCCTACAAGACATCCACAGCGATGATTCCAGGCTTATGTTCTGAACCGTATCTGTGTTGACATTCCATTGCTGGGGGGGATTCTAGAAGTTTCTAAATCGAATTCTTCTGATGTTTCCAACTCGTCTGAAACAGCCAAACACAAAGACGACAAAAAAAATCAGTAAAATCATCAAAATCGGAAGGTGACACATTCGTGCGTTAACTTTTTCCGTGAGTAAGAATGCAAATTGTCTACAACAATGCATGTCGTCGTCGCGTCCCTGACAAATTATTGAACAGATCCCCTGGGTACTTTAAACTGCTGCGTCTAACACAATGTCACCGAATACACGTTGTGTTCGGTAGATGTTCGTCTATTGTTAAGTTTGCAACCCACTGTGGATCAGCTTAAACTTTGCTCTTCTGGGCTTCAATCGCGCTATTGTGAAGTGAAAAAAGCAAATTAATCAAATGGTTTAATGCAAATCTATTATTTATTTTATGAATGTACGTACATAAAAAGCTGATTTATTATTTTATTTTTAGATTTCAGGATTTTTTAACCAGGACTTTTTTGATTGTTTTTTTTTTTTAGTAAGGGATTTTTTAGCGAGGATTTTTTCAATGGGGATTTTATTACCGCACACCGTTTGCGAGATCGTGTTGAGTGTTGAACTTCTCCACACCTGACCTCGAAGTTGAAGGAAATTTAATCAATGTTGATCGGTAGCATTGTGCAATGCGGTACATTGTCCCGCGTACAGTCACAGGTACGAGTCTACAGCATCAGCGTTTTCCTCAACTGGTACCCCCCCCTACCACCTTCCATTACTTTCGTGGCCTCCTGTCCTGAGGGCGGTGCATTATTTAAAAGATGGACGTCATTGACTTCGGGGGTAGAGAGAGAGAGAGAGACAGGGTAAAGGAGAGACCTGGCTGCATTGCGCAGTGCAATGCTAGGTTGGGCCGCGTGGGGCTCTTAATTGGAAGTTTTATTGTGGGAGGCAGAAGAATAATGAAATGTCTCTAAGAAGCCGAGCCTTTTGAAAAGAGCCAGACCATCAAATGAGCGCATTCGTGAAAGCAATTTCTTTTCCCCCGGCTCCCGACATCAGATAGATATCTTCAGTAATTGAGAGGGCCGGGCAACACTTCGCTTTCTGTTTCGTCCGTTCTTACACGGTGGCGCGGCACTAGCAACCAGGCATCGTGGTTCTTCCATGGTTACAACTGTGACACTCTCACTGTACTGGCGCGCACGGAGACAGTTCTTACTTAGCGAATGGAATTCGTACGTTGCACTGAAAAAGCTGCAGCCATTACGGAGGGTTGTTAAAAAAAAAAAAAACACGAAAAGGAAGAAATAGATTGTTAGAAGAAGCAAACGAATGAAGGAAACGAAGAAATAAAAATAAAGAAGAAGAAGAAGAAGAAAAAGGTGTGGGGATGGGCGTGTATCAGGAAGTTTAAAGGCATTGACGACCGGATTAATTTGTAATCCTTTTTCTTTCTTTTGCTATACGGAAAGTCGTCGATGCTTTGATCAGTGGGAAGACTGATAAAAAGAAATGGGTTCATTCCACGGGTGTTTACAATTTTACGATGAATGTAAAAAAAAACCTGGATTTGTGAAATGTGTTGTATGTTGACTGAAAGAAATTGAATTGCTCTGCACAAAGGAAAAAATAATGCGGTGTGACTATTGACTGCGTTTAACAGTCGATCTCACCTCAGTCGTAGTCGGACGATGATTTTTGTGCCACTGGCTGTTAATTTTAAACCAATGAATGATACGGTCTAGTCTAATAATTCCGTTTAATAGCGGACGATCGTGATTTACAATTAGGTTTTCCAGTTAGGTTATTTCTAATGTGTAACCAAGGCCGAAAAGGGGGAATAACGGCCGAAAATTAATAACGTGTTGCATGACCTTAAAGGCACATAAATCCCTCCGTTCTGGCCGCTTTACTCTGCGTCACCTACGCTAAAATATAGTTCAAACGACCGCAGCGCGCATTGCTCTAAGATACTAGTCATACTCATTTCGGGGCCGCTGCAACGTGACACATCGTACGACCAAGTCGCAAACTTGAGCGAAGGATTAATAATTATCCTTCCTCCAGGGCCGCGGCTTGCCAGCGATGTGGCGGGAGTTATATACCGCTCGGACTTAGCCGTTTAAAACAAGCCTAATAACATTCACGCGCCGCTACTGACATCTGCATCGTACCCTTAGACCAGCAAATGAAACGTAAATCAGTTTATATAAACCTACTTCCGGTCATGTATCGAGTGAAACTGTTAAAATATACCGGAGGGAGTTATGTGCCTTTAAGTGCAAGGTTTTGCCTGTCAGGCAGCGACCATACTTATAGCCTTTATAGCCCGGACCACTGCACTGCGGCTGAGGTTGGTGCTAATGACCTAGCTGTCGATGCGCCATTAAGCCTAAATCGCCCCCCCCCCCCTTTATGCCAGCACATTCAAATACAAAGTTAATTAGGTTTTGACAAGTACACTTGACCACAAAAAGAATGAAAAACCTGCAATATACAGGAAAACGTAAGCATGCAGTGCTGGAAAATCACTGGATCGTCAACAAAGGGCATTCCTCGTTGTATTGAATTAATTAGCCGTTAAGATTAACTAGAGGAAGCCCGTGCTACGCACGGACGGAAACCCACCACCTAACGGAAATCCACCCAAAGATGGAAAAAAAAGACTAATCAGACTTTTACGCATACTGGCTAACAAACGCTGCTTTTCGTTTGCTTCGCTTACTCAATCAGCGATCCCAAACCCGATGCAGCCCGGACCTCTTTTCCGGACCCCTCCAGTGTAGAGATTGGTCTCAGCTTTCGCCCTTAGACTCGTCAATGTTGGACGCCCTCGTGCTGTTGCTAATGCAACTGCACCACAATTGGCCTTACAAGTAAGACCTATCTCTCAATCTGCCTCCTCTCCAAGCATTTTACAGTTGGTAATGTATTATCTTGAAACAATATATATGTATTCCAATTCTGTTGTAACAACAATGTAACTCGTGCACTGCCTAGCCGACAATTGTAATAGATTATCAGTTAGGCAACAATGTAATTCCAACCCCTCCTTCATTCCAAATCTGACTGCAGCCATCGTAAGTTGTGTTTATTTTCGATCTTTCACTAGAAATTATTCCCCAATTTCCCCCAATTGTCCCCATTTAAGTTACGTCATGCCCCAAACAATTCACCACTATTCACCTACATCACATTAGTTTAAAGCAGGGATTTGTGTCGTGGCAGGCGAGTGCAACATCAAAATTACTGACCATTAAAACATCTATCAGCAATGAATCTGCTCTAAATAACTTTCAACTTTTCACCATCGTTTGCTCACCACATCAACATAACCGCCCCAGTCAAACTCCCTGCACCAGGCACTGAAATTTGAATATTTCTACGGGAAATAAATAAATACGCCTTTGAAACCTTTAGCCCGGTGGATTTGGCATTTTTTTTTTCCCGGGAGAGTGAGAAAGTAAATCGCGGACAATGTCTCATAATGTTTTGTTTTAATTTACAGAGGTCATATTGTTGCCGATCACTTTGCAACGTAGCAATGATCAGCCACGTGTACCGTAATTTAAAGATTGTATGAGTCTCTCTTAAAAGCTGCATTCTGAGTTCAACGATTTTTTTTATGTAGACTAGTATCGTACCTGGCTTTGACCGGGGATTTGTTTGACCCGTGGTTGTTTCCCAGTATTTGCGCGGTGCTGCCAGATCGTTCACTGCAACAGTCGATTTTTGTTTGTGTAAAACTCCCCCTTTCCGCCAATCCTCTCCCTCCCCTCTCCCCTCCCCTTTTATCCCGTCCTCTCACTCTTCTCTTCGTGTCCTTCCCTTCCTCCTCTTTGCTATACAGAAATTCTCTTTTAGGTTCAGTTAATGCGTAATCGTATGCTTAATAGTGACAGCTCACTTCCCCCCCTCCACTCCCAGTCTTTCGATGTTATTGGTGTCGGCGGCCACTTACGGTCCGGCACTTCCTTGTTGATTGTTGCCATCTTGATGGTTTTCGTCGTCGTTTCCATCTTCCGCATGACATTGTGCGTCAATTGGGCGATAAGTCTGTCCTCCTGTCCGGTGTTTTTCAATTTCTGCAGGAGGTACAGATGTATGACGAGATTTAGATTGGGGGTTTGAATAATATATCTGTAATGTGTGGTGCAGTGGCAACCCGGACCACTGCACTGTGACTGAGGTTGGCGCTAATGACCAAGCTGTCGACGCGCCATTAAGCCTCATCTCCCCCCCCCCCCCTCTTTCGCTGTGGCTTAAGTGATGCATACCGTGTGAAAACGAACTGTGCATGACGTCATTTAATACTTGCCCTTGAGATTACCACGGTGTTTGGTTAGAAGGATAATTGTTAGAGAAAATTGTTAGTCGAGGCAACAATGTGCCAATTTCAACTTCTTTTCAGGGCAACAACGTCCCAGTTTCAACTTCAAGCCAAAGAATTGACACACTCGCACGTTTTCATTGTTCCCCTTCCGGGGGTCGTCGTTGCGGTTGCTTCATTTCTGCTATGAGACTTTGGTTTATAATGTAAGAAGATGCCAATCGCTATATTGTTGTTGCATTTAATCGTTGCATTGGTACGCAATTCAAAAAAAATGTAGGAGCCAAAAGTGCAATAATTGTACTCAGAGAATGCAGTAACTTTCTCTCAAATTTAGTTTTAGCAATTTTATCGGCTGCGGATGTGAAATTACTGCGCGGGAAAAGAGTCTCCAACTCCAGACAGAAAAGTTTCTATAAGACAAACGCTTGTGTTCTTTTATTTTTTTTTAGCATTGCAAAAGAAAATAAGAATAAAAAAGTACACAACCCGCAGTACGGGTCACGTATAGAAGAACAAACGAATAAAATACAGCTAGAAACAAAAGAAAGAAGAAAGAAAAGAAAGCTTAGGAAAAGAAAAAAAACAGAGCACCACAATTCATACTGCATGTTTTCAACACAAACCGTCAGCCACCGTTGTTGAAGCACCGTGCACCCGAGCAATAAGGCGAGTTTGGCACCATACAGAGAAGGTGGAGGAGAAAGGGTGGAAGTTGCGGGGGCGGTGAGCGAGAGGGGGGGGGGGAGGTTGGGAAGACTGAGGCAGTTTGGAAAATGACCTGTCGCCCGAACGGTGACAGAAAGCCTTCTGAAAATGGTGCCACATGCTCAAAAAGCAGTTGGGGGAGCAGATTTTCTTAACAACCATTCTGTCAAAAAAAAGGGAAGAAAAAAAATGTTGTTTGCAATACTGCAAGATATATACAGTTGGAGCCAGAACTAGAATGATGACAGTAAAGCTGAGTTCGAAGACGGATTAACGAGTATTAAGATTAATGAACCGTCGCTCAGGAGGCATTTGAGTACGAGAGTGGTTGTTGCGGCAGGGCTTGTGGAACCTACAATTGCGTCTTTTTTTTTTGGCCCTATTGAGTTGACGCGGTCTCGACCAATCGTACTGGTTTTTATATTTCTTCAGAGAGGAATGAAGAAGCATAAGCAACACCGCCCCCCCCCCCTTCAATGGTGGCATATAATTCGGATAATTTGCTTGCCCGACTTCAAAGTAGGATGAAATACCTTCTAGGGAAAATGGGCATGCAAAAACCCTATTTCCTTATGTTTTATAAAATGGAGTGTGGGATTTCAGGGCAAATTTTGCAAGGTAGCACACATATAGCTCGACAGAAATTTGGTGCCTTACACGCTATTGGTTTTGATTTCTCCCCTCCCAATAGCAAAATTTTAGAATTTTAACTATATAAAGGGTAGGGAAGGTTTGTGCTAATTACTAGGTCTCAAGGATTTCGCAGCATATTTCTCCAATTTCGCAGAATATTTTATTTTCGCTGATACAGCTTTAAGGGGAAAATAAGTTTTCAATTTTGTAGAAATACATTTTTTTGCGAAGATGGATTCTGCATAAATGAAATTACAAACATTCCATAATTCGCAGAAATCATGTCCATTTTTGCAGAATCAAATTTGCAGAAGAAAAAATATGACCTGCTACCCCTTGATGAGCTAGCTGCAAAAGGACACGACCCAGGGGAAAATGTGTCACTAGCGCACAAGGAAATGTCGTATGAGCGAGCGCACGCAACGATAAGGAATTTGGTTGCATGCGAAAAGTGTACGAGCGCACAGTTTGTACTTGTTAGTACCATGACACCAAAGGAAAGTTACATTTCTTCCATCTAAGCTGGATCATGTACAATACAGCTCATCAACCTTTCCAACTCTGCGTCTGAGGTTACACGCTATTTGGCAAGCCTTGTGGAACAGTCAAGTCGGTAATAAGTTACGTGCTATTGAGGAATGGCACTCGGCGTGTCGCCGCAGTCGCCGTGAGGAGGTGGTGTTGGCCCGTTTGCGCGTTGGTCACACTCGACTTACTCACTGTTTCCTTTTGCGGGGGGGTTTACCCTCCTGAATGTTCTTGGTGTCGACGGCCACTTACGGTCCAGCACTTCCTTGTTGATTGTCACCATCTTGATGGTGTTCGTCGTTGTTTCCATCTTCTGCATGACATTGCGCGTCAATTGGGTGGTAAGTCTGTCCTCCTGTCCGGTGTTTTTCAATTTTTGCAGGAGGTACGGATGTATGACAAGATTTAGATTAGGGGTTTTTAATAACATCTCTGTAATGTGTGGTGCAGTGGCAACCCGGACCACTGCACTGTGACTGAGGTTGGCGCTAATGACCAAGTTGTCGACGCGCCATTAAGCCTCATCCCCCCCCCCCCTCATCAAGGAGTAGCTGGCCCTGTCATTTTTTTTTTCATCTGTAAATTTTATTCTAGAAAATAGACACAATTTCGGTGAGTTTGGAATTTCATTTTCGCAGAATCCAGTTTCGCAAAACAATTTATCTCTATGAAAAGGAATATTTTTCTTGCGAAATTGGATTTTGAGAAATTGGAAGGCACCTATCCAAATACAAATAAACAATTGTTCAGCTTTGCAACGATTACAAACTTAAATTTGAAACATTGCAAGAATATTAACATGCTTTAAAGTAAAAGAGAGTGAACATCCGATCAGATGTGTTAGCAAGAAGCTGCCATCTGGTCCACATACGGTGCTTTGTTATGTGTGGAATGGCATACGTCATGCTGTGGGCGTGAGAGGACTGCAGGCGTGAAAGGTCAACGAATCATCTAAACTAGGAATATTTCCTGTAACATTCCAGTACCGAGTGTTTTTGTCGTGATGTATTTATTGTAGGGTAGTTAAATTTAGTAGTGCCACCTAGGTGGAGTATGACAAGAATCATAAGTCGTTTAACAAATTCGTTCTGAGAGTCTGACACAACGGAGATGAGTATAAATCAGTTCTGAACTAGGGTAGGGTGTGGGTTTTGAGGCTTAATAGCGCATCGACAACTAGGCTATAAGCGCCAACCTCAGTCACAGTGCAGTCGTCCGGGTTGCCACTACTACAGAGATGTTAAACAGACCTCAAATCTAGATCGTATGTTACATCTTAACTAGGGCGAGGTCACTTTCGGGTTCGCTTTGAAACATACTGACGATGAATATTCGCCTGCATATATTCGCCTTTCGTCAAATGAAAGTAGAAAATATTCCAGACGGAAAGCGAATTATTCCATAGCTAATGTTTTAAAATCTTTTCAAAATTCTTCGTCCAGTCAGACTGAAAGGTAAAATGTTACGCACCTTTAGAAATTTCGTAAGGAGTACAAGAATTTAATTTATATGTTGTACCCGTCTCGGGATACGGAAGTTCTTTTCTTTATTACCATTTTCAAAATGGATACCATGAAAGACGGATGCTGAATTGAACTCATTTCTGTGAACGCGCCACTGAATTTTATTTATTTATTATTTTTGTACGAAAAATATTTTCCAGGTGGCCTTTTATTGGTTTGATTTCCCATTTCGAAGTGTGCTTAAAATCAGAGTACTAAAGACTAACGAAAAAAAAAAAAAAAGGAAGGGAAATAAAATTGTGAAGACTGACGTTCCGACGTACATTCATTCCACAGCCATTTTTAAATGAATACTATTTTGGAAGAGGTACCAAACCATTTTCGTATCACAGCACATAATTATAGGAACATAAAAAAAAACATAAAATACTGCCATGCCTTCTTCACGAAATTGTTTGCTATGGATGCCTGACTTAACTGCTAGCAACAAACTAGTTTGTAAGCACAGCTCTGCTAAAAAATAATAATATAATAATAATATTAATAAGCAATGTATCGTTAAAAGCCGTACCTTGTTTATCACTTTTTTTTATCCTTTGATAAATTAAAGGAAACTTTATAATTTCCGTTAAATTATTGAAATGGGGCAGATTTGATTATTTAAGCGAATAAATTAATGTTCGAGAGCTGCCTATAGCTATTTCTATGCGAACTTCGAACGTGAGATTTTTGTATGCATTAGACTTTTCTCTTGCAATAATAAATAATTTAAGCCACATTTTCTTTTACTTTGTCTGTAGGTTTCCTAGTATTGCAGATTTCTCCAGTTTGTTGTAACAAGAGCGCTATTTTGTTATCGTATTATCTATCATGTTACTGTCTAGACGAGACGAAATTTGGTATACTCTCGAACTCCTCTCAATTCAAAAATCGAAACTCTACTCTCGTCCTCAACCGAACTGAACCTCTTTCTAACTTAAAATGGAAAATCACAATTCTGCAGTTTTTAGGTCTCTACTTCTGAATTAATTAGCTACGAAACCAGAAAGAGTGGAGGTCCAAATCTACACTTACCATCGACCATATACTCCCTTCGACTTCAGTGAGGATTTTTAAAGTCTCTCCTGAGGAATTAACTAGCTACGAAACCAGAAAGAAAGGCTTGTACACCATCGACCAGTGTTTCCAGATGGGAAGTTCCGGTTTGTCTGGGAAAACGATCCCAAAATGTCTGGAGCTCATTCAACAAGACTGGAGATTGCCGTCAACAAGAAAATAATAATTTCGACGCTGTGGGGCACAAAATTTCATCCAAGATCGAGGGACTTTTTTTTCGTTCTTTTATAAGCACGCAATAGAGACATCTTTCGTATCGGTATCGTTAATCTCACGTAGTATTTACCGTAAGTAGTAAGAGTGGATCCGATCCTACCGTGGCGATGCGTCTTGCACACGTTAACATTTACTCGCAGTGTAGACGCAGAACTGGGTCACTGGCGTACACAATAGTTAGCAATATTCAAACCAACAAGTAACTATTCTTCACGCATGAAAATAACCGTTTCTGGACAATCTTTCGTCCCCAACGATGATCGGAGGTTTCCCGGATCGTATCCCCGGGTTGGCACCTCTCTTTACCAGACTTTTTAGAGAAAAAGTCTGGTAATGTTCAAAATTGACCCGGTTCAGCTGTACGAGCATTAAATTGCTTTGGCTGACTTAGGACTCAAATGAAATTAATAAAAAAAAAAATATATATAAATAGTTTTTAAAAAAATAGGAAATTTTCGGTAACTTAATGCATGAGACATTGTAAAAATGTCCGGAGATATCCAGATACTTCTGTGGACCTGCCAGCACTGCCGTCGATCAACCTTGACTCTCTCGACTTGAAAGAGAAATGACCGTTTTGCAATTTTCATATCTCTACTGGGAATTAGCTACTGCGAAACAACATCCCCTCTGTAGTAGCCACTCGGACAAAAAACATGTCCGGCACACCTTCAGCAAAAACAGACTACAAATGTCGTTTTTGATGTCACTGCGTAGCCTACCTCAGTTTTGTAACTTGTATTCCATAGTTGTTGGAAAAATGCTAAAAATTCAAAATGTTGTTATTAATTTGATTTTTGAGTTCTCAACTTTGTTTTTGCGTCACATCTAAAATTGCTTCCGTTTCTCCGCTCTCGATTCTGTAAAAGGATTTTCTAACCTGCAGAAATGATTTTTGCAAAATAAAAATAAATTATCTCTGTCCAAATCTCGATTTTTCAATCGCCGTTCACCCTCGTTTTCAAAAAAAAAAGCACTAAAAAAAAAAACATGTAAACGATATATGTAGGAAGACATGCCCAAAACATAAAACAAATTTGTTACGTTTTTAAATTTTTAAAGACATATTTTATTTTCTTCGGATTTTTACAGGTACTTTCTTGGCGTTCCCCACGCAAAAGCACAAAACGCATGCAAGATAGCACTGAAATTCTCAAGTCTTGTTGCTGCGGCTTCTCTCGGCCTAGTTCGAAGCACTTTTGTAGATTGGTCTCTCAGTTGCCTTTACGAACTGGTAGCAATACGGGTGCCTTCCTGCACCCCCCCCCCCTCCCCCTTACCTCCCCAAACCCCGGTCCCTAGCTCCAACCAGAGTTCCTCGTCATCAACGAACGTTGCTTCGGCGATGCCTCGCATTTTTTGTAAGAAGGCTTTCGAGGAGAGGGGGGGGGGGGGGGGGAGGGGTAGAAGAAAAAGGAGTTGTAAAGCGGAGGCGTTCAAGATTGGGGCGTGAAGTGGGAGTTTCATTATTTATTCGATAAGTGATGGGTCCCATCCTAAGCTGCGGCATTGTTGGGACGTGGGGGTGTCTGATCCTCTTCTTTTTTTGTGCATTGGGGAGCCATCAGGGCTAGGAGCCTCTCCCCGTGGATTGCGCGAGGTGCTCCTATCAATTGCTTTAGCCCCTCGGGAGGAGGAATTTCTTTTTGACTCACTAGGAGCTTGCAGGTCGTTAAACGTTAGTAGCGGACTCATTCGTTACAGTCAACGGTTGGCCATGTTTTCAAGAGCTAGCTGCAGCTTCGGTCCTTTCCGGAGACAAAAGAACACTTTTATTTTTTTTTTCTCGTTTTCAGTCACAATCCGCACCAGGGCGCATATACCGGTTTTTTTTTTTTTTTTTTTTTTTTTTTTTGCCGTCTTCTTCTTATTGTCCGTTGGTTGGACCTCTTCTTCTGTTTCTCCTTCTTCAGGCTTCTCTGAGATGCCAGACTGAGATTTTAGATTTGCCTTGGATAAGGACCTACTTGCTATTTGGTTATTTCTGCATTCAAAAAAAATACGCAAAGGAACGGAAACAGTCTTGTGTTTCGACTGAAAAACAAAAACAGCCTAAAAAGATTGGTGGTATTTAGGCTTTCGTTTTACTAGCGCAAGCATTCGATATGAAGGCGGATTGCTGCTTTGGAAGTAAATCTCTCTTTGCTGCAAAGGAGAACTCCGGCCAAATAAATTCTATTTGTGCCACGTACGACGCAAAATAATTAGCAAAGGCTTCAAGAACATGGATATACTTCTGAACGGCTTAATGAACTCGCGTGGCATAAAATGTTAAATCAATTTAATTCTCGATCCGAATTTTTAGGCCTTGTTCACCAATAAAACACACACAAAATGTGAAAATATAGGAGAAACACCAGCTTGTTGTGCTCGGCCGGTGACGTTATTGCCAAGATGGCGACAATCTGGTAACAACAACCTGCGTTGCTCCTGTATTTGTTGTTTTTTTTATATATTTTTTAATGTCTTGTGAACAAAATCCTAAAGATTCGGATCGAAAATTCAGTTGATGTGCCATTTTATGCGTCGTGAGTTCAGTAAGCAGGTCAGAAGGCTCCTTTGCTCGTAAATCCGCAGCTGTTCGTAAATTAATTTCCGTGGAAGCGCAAAGGACCTTAATTCTCTCTCATTCTGTGCTGGTGTCTGTTTGTCTGTATTCGCGATAACGTTTGAACGCACTGCCCGATTCATTTCAAATTTTTGACAACTATTCCCTTTCTGTGGACTTGAGTGCATTAATAAATTTGGATAGAGGATTCCATGTTTTAATTATGGTATTTTGGTGCACTGGTGCCAGCATGAAATGAAGTCTGCTACTTAAATTGTCCGTCTTAGATGTTTCCAAATCGTGAAATTGTTCAGGCGCTCGTTTCTCGCCACTCAGAGGCCGTCAGCACATTCTGGCTCGTTCACGATGTTTTATTTATGTTTCGTGGTGGAAGAATAGTGGGGTCGTTTTGGAGGCATACAAAACTTTCGATGTTTATTCCAGCTTGGCGATCTGTCTACAGAACTAGATGTGAATCTAGCAACGAACTTTGTAGAATTATGCTAGAGTGGACTTTTCACTCGCTTTAAAAAGTCGTATTACTGATTCGTAAAGCTGGGTTTTCATCAAACGTGAGATACCTGACAGGGAGAAAAACTCCCTCAAAGGCTTTATATATACAACAACTTTAATTTTCTGCTGTTAAACATTTTACATCCAGCCTCGGTCATAAGCAGGATCGAGAACAAAAATGTGGCCATGGATGGAATGTAAAGTGTTTAACAGCCGAAAATTAAAGTTGCTCAACGGTTACTGATATTCACCTTCAAAATAAATTGCCTCTTCAGGGATTTTAATCTATTCCCGTTAAATAAATAAAGTTTTTCTCGGAAAACTTTGCCTCACAAGACGAACTCCTTACGCTGATTTTCTTTCCGATCGCCAAGACCACCATTCTCCCTAGAATTACACCAATTACCCTACAGTCGAAACCGTGATGAGAACAGTGCTCCAATCCAAATCAGGTTCTTAGCATTTATCAGGATAGTGTTCTTATACCTGGAAAACTGGAAAATTCAGGGAATTCGTCAAGTCTGGAAAAGTCAGAACAAAATCGGGGAATTTGAGAAACGTATATTGAGATTCAGAGAATTTTTAAATTTGTCGGAAAGTCCTTTACCTCTACAAAGATTAGCTAATTAATACTTCACTTTTTACGTCTAAAACCTTCACTTTATTTCAGTTAAAACTATCATGTTTTTTTTTGCCCAGCGTGACAAATCGTGACATGGGGGAGGGGGCGGTGGATGTAAAAAAAATGTGACGTCACACTTTTATATTTTTATTCACCTTTATTATTTATGTGAAAAAGAATTTTAATACTGTGACTGTACATACATGATGTGCTACGGAGTCAGAAAAGTAAGGGGCTTCTGTTTGAACCTGTCACCATTTTTGATATTAAGTGGAATATCAAAGGAGTTCTCATTTCGAATGTTAGGTTGGGAAAGGCAAGAATTGAAGGTTTTCTCTTACCCGTTTTTTCCATCCACAATACCAGCTGTTGCTAGTGTCTATAGGTGGCCTGAAAGGGTTGGAAATGACAGTACACAAGCTTCAGTACGGTCCCAAACTGAAGAGCGGCCCAGGTAGTTCTAACAACGCTTTCCTAAAGTGTGTGTCGACACAGAGAAGTCACCAACAGACGTCGTAACGTTGACTGATGTGGGGAGCTTTGGGCACAATTCAATGCTTCGCAGAGGTGTACTACCATGGCCACTAAACTATCTGACCCGATCTACAACGAATTAGAGGGGATACACAAAATGGACGCCACGACTGTCCCAATTCTTGAGGTCTGTTCGGGAATTAGCAAATCGCATCGGTGAATTTTTGTACGGAGAGTCGCGTCATCTATAGTGGCGGTTTTCAAAATATAATTTAAATTTTACGTAGATTTGTGTGACGTATTTTTATTATGTATTAAAGTATTTTTAAATAGTTTTTAAGTTATATCATTCAGCCACAGTTAAGCAATTTCTTTGCGCTTGGAAAAAAAAAGCGACATGTTCGTGTATCCAGAAAGTGTTGCAAGGGAAGGAACGTTGCATTTTTGTACGGACGGTGTCGCCCTCGGTTGCAGAAAGAGGCAATCATCGCTTAAGTGGCGTTTTCGGCGGCCATATTGCCAACCTAGTGGCGTATGCTATTTTTCATTCAAGATCCGGCCAGTATACTGTAGATAGCCCTGGTACTACAGTATCGGCTGGATCTTGAAAGAGAAGAAAAAAATCCCTATGCGACTATAGGTAGAACCGTATTGCCGATGAAATCGCTGATGATTCGGTTGATGTGCTTTTGCTGCTTTCTGTAGGTTATATTCCGAAAGAATGCCAACTGAGATTCTGCCTGTCTTTCCCTTATAAAAGTTCGTGAGTGGCAGAGTTCAAGGCTAAAGTGACAAGATTTTAGGTATTTCCTAGCAAAATTGTCATTCTCCGTCCCGAGGTAACCTTAGCAGTTGAAAAGAAAGCTAATTCTCCGTTTTCTTTTTCCTCCTCCCTTATATTTGAAGCAAGCCATTTTTAACTCATGGCAGATGTGGCAGAAAAATAATCTGTTTTTTTTTAATAGTTCCGTGTGCAGGCCCAACAAAATTGCATTTCCAGAAAAACATTTTCGGGGGGGGGGGGTGAGTTCGGTACGACATACTTTTTTTTAGGGGGGTATGAGTACGTGTGACAAAATGTGACATGGGGGAGGGAGGGGGTGAAAACTTGGCCAAAAATAGCGTTACATGCTAATTTGTGTACGGTCCCAAACTTTGGCCATGACGAGAAAGACAAGGAAGCCATGATAATGTACTCATCGTATTACCATGTGCGTAATAAGCCCCACATGTAGATAGATTATGTACCTTTTTCTTGAAAATGTGTTTATTTATTTATTTATTTGTACCGTTCGTCGGCGTCAGTGGAAGCCAAAAAAAAAAAGAAAACGCGCCTATTATTTACGTACGAAAATTTTGTAATAGGATACTTGTCACAAATCGGGACCTTCACATCACCTTATCACATGTGAATTGTACAAGCAAATAAGCAAAACTTAGCCGCATCGCTAGCTTCGTTCGCTCCGTTGGCGTCGTATCGCTTCGCTCGGGGAGGGGCCTCATTGCTGCTCCTCTTTAAATAAGGTTTAGATCACTATGTATTTTGTCACTGTTCATCTCTAAGTGTCATCCCGCATGTGTCTGTTGGATCTACGCTCCAGGATATTTCTTGTTGAAACTTGGTGACCGATGTATAACACCCAAATATATCAATAAAATGATCAGAAAGTAGTCTGCACGTTTCCTAGTGCTTCAGCTCATAAACAAAGCATTTGACCTATAAAATGAGACGGTATTATTATCATCCCAAAGTTGTAATGTTAGCAATCTGTGTCTACCTGTTGGATCTTTTCTGGGGGCAATGACCTTTTATCCGAAGTAGAAAGGCGGCCATTTCCGCAACTAAATAAATTTCGTACATCGCTGATTCAGATGTAGAGTGAAGAATATGAAAGTGAGTTTACATGTTTGGGACCAAAAAATGGTATCTAAATTACCTAAGTTGTGTTTGTTCTCTGACCCAGTGTAGTAATTGTGTCGAAGTAGCTTAAAAGTATAGCCGTTTCGCCTTAGTTCCTCAGTGTCTCATAATAGAAAATAACTCCCGTAGTCGAAACTCAACCCCACATGAGTCGTAGCTTACGCCGTCCGCATAGTTTTTGCACCGTTACGAATAAATATGACGATCTACTACGTCTTCTCTGTTACCGTTAGCAGAAAAGACCGAACATGTTAGCAGCACCTGCACCCAGGTAGGTTTAGAAGTGCACTTAGCTTGATAAGCTTGATAAGTGTCATGAATGAAATTGACTGAACAAACATACATAAAGAAACACAGACAGACATACATTTTGAACAATAAAAGCGGTATTTAGAGGTGTTACGGGTTTAAGTTTATGCAACACATTATACACACATATAGAAACACAATAAAACTTGATATAGAGCAGTGACACAACGTAGTATTATTGTATATAACTCTATGCTGGAGCCAGTTACTGGGATAGCTGCAAGGGTCACTGGAGGGGGAAAAGAAGGTCTTCTTACTGAAGACAATGCTGTTAAGAGTGGATTTCTTTGGCATATAACGCGCGATTTTTGTCGATTTGTTGGCAGATGCTGACATTTTTAAGCGAGTGGAATCTTTATTTTCCGATTACAACCTCGCAGCGCACGGGATTGGAGAAAACAACGGTTTTTTAAGCCTACGAAATCCGCTCTCAAAGCACTGCCTTGACTAGAAGTGCCGTTGTTTAACCCTCCATTTTAATCTAGTGCCCCTTGCAGCTATCTCTCGTGTAGCCAATATGACGTCACATGACGCTGCTCTATTTCATGACGCATGGTTGTCGGCCATTTTTATGCCGAGTGGTATTCGTCCACTTTTTCAAAAGATCCAACTTAGCTGAATTCGTGTTTCGTCTTGGCTTGTCCGCATTTTACCAAATCCTAAATTTCGTCACTGACCACTACTAGGCACCACAGCTAGCATACATACGCAACACAACCCGTTACAAACGCAAAGAGAAGTTGCATTAACAAGGTTTCCCTTTAAAACTTTAATTTAAACATCATTTATATTTCAAAACGTACTTTAGGGAGGTTTAAAGCAACGATCGACGACCTCGCAACAGGAAGCCCAGCAGCGCCAAAGGCAGCGTTTTGTGCGTTTTTTGTGGATTGAATTTTGTTTTCCTGTAAAAGTTTTGCCCATTTTTAAAAAATGGAATGAAATGAGGAATGTGCAGTGAGTGATACGAGAAAGCACCTATCATAAAATTTTCGCTGTGCTTCTGGCTAAGTGCTTTCTCGTATTTTAAAACTAAATTTGTTTGCTATAATGTGATTAGTAACCTTTCGTATACAGGCATTAAAATCGAAAGTGTTTCCAAATTTAGCCTAGTTTTGTAGTGCGGTTCTCTATAAATAATATCTGGACGTTGCTCAAGGCTGGTGGATGCGCTGTCACCTGGAAATGTTTCGAGAAAGTGGCCGTAGATACCATGTGCCACGAAATATCAAGATTTGTCGTGTTTTTATATGTGTGTACAATGGTTGCGTGAACTGAATTTTGCATGAGTTTATTGTCAGCGCTGCTGTGGCTTAAAAAACCCTGTGCTTTACGTCGGTGGACAGGCAGAGCATGTGAAAGTCAAGTAACGAACCTAGTTCCGGGAACAATGGATAAGTCTCAACGCACGTCTTAAAAAAGAGAAGCCGCAACATTTCGCACAAATAAATAACCTTTGTTAAGGGCAAGTTGACCAAGCCATTCGGACCACAAGCAAAGCCAATCGACTTCGTGCCAATAACCACTGCAAAAAGCAAGTAACGAAGGCAATGGACTAATTTCAAAGGTGCGAATTCCACACAAACGATCCTTATTAAGGGCAAATCGAAAAGCCAATTTGCCCTACACACAGGCTCAGCGCAAATAACCGTGGTAAGTGGTGATTGCCTTTCAGTAAAAACAAACTACCATAACACATAACGATGGCAGTCTTCGTGTAGCGCATTCTCCCTGTGGACGGACACAGCAAGAATGCAGTAATAAAATACTCGTAATGATAAAGGGTAGTAATATGTTTTTTTTTTTTTTAATGTGGATGTCCTGTATTCAATGGTACTGATAATAGGCTATTTTCATTACTATGGGTTGGGTTCCTTAACCATCCTATTGCTTTTATTTATTTTACCATACGCCACTTTAAAACTTAGATTTTGTGCAGAATGTTTAAATTTGGAAACAAAAAACAGAAGCAGTTGGTAACAAACTTGTGTTACCGAGACCTTGATATTGTGAAGATTGTCTGTGTGTTTCCAGGATAACTTTTGACTCCATTATTGTAAGCGGACCTTATCGTATACTCCAAATCGCACATCCGAATTTATCCTGGTCCATAAATAATGACAGATGTATGATGTTTACAGATGTATGACAAGATTTAGATTAGGGGTTTGAATAATATCTCTGTAATGTGTGGTGCAGTGGCAACCCGGACCACTGCACTGTGACTGAGGTTGGCGCTAATGACCAAGCTGTCGACGCGCCATTAAGCCTCATCCCCCCCCCCCCCATAAATAATTTTTCGAAAAATGATTTTTTTTTAACTGGAGTTCTTTTGCGTCTTGCATTCGGCAAAGTGGTCATGTACCGGAGTCAAACTTTGCATTATGCTTATAAATGTGCACAAAAGCGTGTTTTATATTAACGGTGTGAAAATGTTGAAGTCTTCGCCTCTCACGTTAAAAAATTTCGAAATTTTCCTTTTCTCATTGGACGTCCACTGCAAAAATGAAAAAAAGTTCCAAATATCCCCGTAAAAACATCACTGTCCGTCAGTGGTGTCGCTGCTTTCGTGAACGAGATGTAGCACAGCGCCCTAAGTAAAGGCGGTGTAAGAATAAGCCAGAAAAGAAGACAAAAAGCAAAGGCAGAGCAGGTTTGCTAGGTGTTGCTTACCTGACACCGAGCGGCGAATTTTCAAACAACCGACAAGTTACCCAATATCTGCCAACTGATGGCGCTACTTAGAAGACCTGCCACGGCCCTATTTGTGTCGCGTTCTTATGGAGCCTTGTGGAAGGTAAAGCATATACGGCCCTAACTTAAGGTATACGTGTGGATATTGGGAATAGCTGCTATCAAGAACATTAATTTTAAAACGCTCTCGCTTGTGGCACGCAATTTAAGGCGTTTAAGGTGTATGTGCGACCAATACTTGAGTATGCGAGCCCTGTGTGGTCGCCACACCTGTTAAAGGACGTTGAGTCGGCCCAGCGTGCTCTTACTCGCTCCATTCCTGAACTACGTACTCTAAGAGCAGGTGAAAGACTTCGTAGTACGGGAATGGAACCTTTGGAATTACTTAGACTCAAGGCCGATCTTGCTTTGACCTATGAAATTATCCATGACCAGCTTCCGGTTTTCTTGCCTTTTTTTCCCGTCAATCTTAATAACCGAACTCGTGGACACCATCTTAAAATTCATAAACAAACCTTTAAGACAGACTGTAGAAAGTTTTTTTTCTCCAACAGGATTGTGGATTGCTGGAATTCGCTTCCATCTGCGGTCATTTATGCTACGACGGTTGACGCCTTCAAAACGTGCAGTGTGTGTGTGTGGGGGGGGGGGGGGGGGGCGGACTCACCAAAATATTAAGACGGGCTTATTAATGCTTGGTTCATTGGGGCGGTGTACGTTTTTTTTACCCTACCGTTACCGTACCCATTAGCGGGTAAAACCTTTTATTATTGTTGCTATTGTAAACCATAGGAGTTGAATTGTGTTCGGGAGTTGAATTGTGTTTGTTGCTATTGTAAACCATAGGAGTTGAATTGTGTCCAAACACAACTCAACTCCTATGTGTAAACAAAAGCAAACTATTAAGGAAAAAAAAAATATATAGAATACCAGAGTGGAACAATGCTTATGGATTAAGAAACAAACCCTATTACATCCCACACATTTTCAATAAATTGTACCCCAAAATATTAAACTATCAAAGCAAAGGAATTTTGAAAAAAGAATTAAAACAAGTATTGGTAAATTCTTACAAAATACTAAAGGTTCTCACAGACACCAGCTGTTAGCTGAATAGGAAGTAACTATTAAATATTAAAATACTAAAATAACTAAACAACGAATTTTATTGTAAATTAATTCCTTTTTGTACATATTTAACCATTTTGTATATATTGTTTAATTTATTATGTATTAAATGTATTATTTATTTATTGTATGTGTTGCGGCTCTCACAAGTAGAACTAACACATTTAAAACTTCGAGCCTTGAAAACGCAATAAATTTATTATTATTATTATATGATTATTATTATTATTATTATTATTACATTATTATTATTATTATTTATTATTTATTTTTAAAATGTATGAAATGACGATAAAATTTCACTGTTAGGCATAGTTCGGGAAAGCTAGCACGTAGTATTTTTAGTGGCGTCACTTTTGCCGCAAATCCTCCTTTGAAAGTGTAATTCCTTTATTTGAGAGTACCGGTCGTTTTAGAGCTCTCTTAGGCTACTTGTAAACCACACGAAAATTTAACGAATTAAAAAAAATGTAGCTAACGAATATACAAACATCCGTTGTAACAGAACTTGATATCTAAAATGCAAGTGGTATTTTACACCCCGTCCCTCATCCCCCTCCCCTTCCCCATAATGGCGCTTTTAATATGAAACACGATTGTGTGGTTTCAATCCTCTTTAATTGTTTCGAAAAACTCACGAATCCATATAGACCGTCCATCTGTGCAGCTTACCTTTTCTCCAAAATATCAACTTCTATATTTAGCACGGTTCTGGCGAAAAGAACTAAGCCGAACAGCAACCCATATTTGCAGATGAATATTTACAGATGTCGAATATAAGACTAGTCTTATTAATTTAAAATTCTTCCGTGTATACTATACGCGTTAGTTTTGTTGATTCAGTTCGTAAATCAACGAAACTAAGCGAGGGCTTAAGGGGTCTCAAAACTACCAAATTAATCAAACACCCTAATATTGATTACCAATTATTATGCTACAACGAAAAGACTTGACTCCTGAAAGAAATCGAGTCACATTCTTCAATTAATACGCCAACCACCATGACTCTTCGCGGCTTCCTTAATTTTTCAACGTAATTAAGAAGGATGTGCATTAATTGTGCAACCTTTTAAGAGAGAGAGAGAGAGAGAGAAAAAGAAGATACTGTGGTTCCGTTTCCCTGAACCAAGAGATTGATTTCAACAAATCCGGCTTCCTCTTTCCCTCTGGTTGATTCTAAGTTGCATCGTTTGCTTTTTGCCATCATCTTTTCCCTTTTTCCTTCCCTTCTATTCCAGGCTCTTCCTTTCACCGTTTCTTGATCAGATCTTCTACGGTGAATGACGTGCGGCAAGCGGGGAAAGTAGCCAAAAAATTCGTTTTGCTCCGCTGTGCAGCTTCACATAAATGAGAAAAATTGGCCATAAAACAATTTTCTCGTGATAAATTTACATGACGGGAGGAGTGGAAGGAAGACCAACAGCCCCCCCCCCTCTCCACCGCCTCACTCTTTCTCCCTTCCACCATACACCCTTCAGGTAAGGTGGATTGACATGAATTACCATAATGATGACAGAGTTGGACTCCAACTCGACTCCAAGATCGTGATTTGCATTCCGAAAATGCTTGATGTATAGAAGATCCAAGGACGGACTTTTTTTTTTTTTGGTTTTATGAGGATATCGTTCAACTTAAATGTGGTGTGTGTGAGTTTGTTTGTTGTCATCTTAGACTACTGATGACTTAAAAAACCTACGCTGTAGTAACATCTTTTCGCAATGAGTAATTTCGATTATCGATATTCAAAGGAGAGGTTTTTGTAATGTAGGACTATTAGTAAACCATCCTCTTGATATCCAACCGCATTCAGTATCAAAAAGCTGCAGAAATTATGCTTCCATGAAGAATTGCTAGAGTACAGTTGCTGAAATAGGGCCACAAATAAAATTTTTTTTTTGAAAGAATGTCTTTACCATAAATATCATTTTGCATCACCCCACCACTCCCTCAAACGCGTTTGATTCTAACTCATCGATATTACGCGAGAGAATGATTCGTTGCGAGATTCACGTAGAACTTGTGGTAGGCTTATATATACTCTTCTACACTTACGTTTTCACAGTCTTATACAGTGTGATTACAAAGGAGATAGATAGTTTGAAGCATTTATTCAACGAAATCTATTCAACTTACCGATGAACGGTTTTCACCGTCAAGTTCTGCAACTCATTCAATTTCGCCTAGCAAGTCATAGCTGTTCAATGTGTGCTCCATTAGTTACACGGCATATACAGCCATGCAATAATCAAATTCCTGCCAAACACATTTCGTCATATTCTCGTCAATTACAGCTATTGGTGCTGTTATCTGTTGCTTAAGATCTTGTAGGTTTGTGGGAAGGGGAGGAATGAACGCCTTATCTTTGACGTATCTCCATAAAAAAAAAGTCACATGGTTTAGTGGTGGCCAAGTCATGAGTTCCTTGTTATTTGTTGATGCGCTGCCTATTCAGTGCTGTGGAAGGCCGCCGCGCATCAACAAACATCAAGAAACTCGTGAATTTTCCATCACGAAGCCCTTCCCTAACACCATGCGACTTTTTTTTTATGGGAATATGATGTCAAAGATAAGGCGTTCATTCCTTCACTTCCATCCAACCTACGAGATCTTAAGCAACATATAACAGCAGCATTTGCCGTAATTGACAAGGATTCGCTGAATTGTGTTTGGCAGAAAATTGAAATTCACACGGATGTATGCCGCGTAACTAAAGGAGCACCCATTGAACATCTACGACTTACTAGGCGAAAACTTAATGAGTTGCCGAACATGACAGTGAAAACCGTATATCGATAGGTTGAATAGATTTCGTTTAGTGTACGCTTCAAACTATCTATTGTAGTCACCCTATACTATAAGAATACGAAGCAAATTACAGCAGCGATTACCGAACTGACGAGGATATGCTAAACTGTGTTTACTGTGTGCGCGGCCTATCTTGAGTTCGTTGCAGAGCGAACACAGATAATCGATTGTACGTTTTTGGCAGCAGAGTGCCTTGTTGATATCCAAGATGGTTACAAACACAATGGCGGCCGTCGATTAAAGCCGCCCCCTACAGGAAGACGTAGCCGCTCATAAAATACTTCCAGGACTCAAGATACGCCGCGCATACAATAGCAGGAATTTGAGTATCGCATGGATGTACGCCGTGTAACTAAGGGAGCACACATTGAGTATCTACGACTTGCTAGGCGAAAACTCAATGAGTTGCAGCATGTGATGGTGAAAACCATTTGTCGATAATTTGAATAGCTTTCGTTTAATAAAAGCTTCAAACTGTCTGTTTCTTTAGTAAGCACCCCGTATATAGTGGCAACGAGTTTTGTGTGGGCGGCTTCTCGACATGGATAGAGACGTTAACTGACATACCATAAGTTAACCCCTGTACAGGAGGCATGGCGAACTTCTTTAGCTCTACCACCTTCTGCCATCCCCCACTCCACTTCCACCCTTCCAACTCTCAACAACTTTATCACTTATTAAACTTTTATTTCCGCTCCAAGCGGCCAAGTTGTTAAGCGCTGAATCGCCTTGGGACTGCGCCTTGCGTTTGCCTGGCTTCATCATGGAGTGGCCCGCACTTGCGTCTTTTAAAATTTTCCTTAATGTCCGGCAGTAGAAGCAATGGCAAGCGGAGCGCGAAATGTAATGCGATTACCACCAACGGAAATCGTGTTACACCTTGCTGCCCACACTCAGGTCACCGATAATTAAAGATGTTTAAAAACATGTTAAAATCGATAAAGGGGAATTTCCATGTGTGTTCCAGAACAATCCTTTTAAAAGACAATCGGATTAAAAGCTCATTTTCATGATCGGGAAACCCGATAGCTCGCGGAAAACAGATGTCATTATTTTAAATTCGCCAGCTTAAATAATGACGTTACGTGAAAATATTATCTTGAGAGCCAGGCCTAACCTCAACCGAAGACTTCTGATATATGCATAGAAAGGAAAGTCTTTTAATATGCCTTTGTCCTCCGGGAACTGATGTTACGTGGTTTCTTCGAAGAATTTAACGCGTATATATTCCCGCCTTTGATGTTAAATTTGTAGCGTGTAAAGTTTATTGTATTTTCGAGGAGACGGAGGGAGGGGGAGGGGAGGGGGGGGGGTAGCCGGGAGGGCGGGAATACTGTGAGAGAGGGAATTCTTAATTATTTGTAGATAATTTATGAATGGTTTCTGCTACCAAAGAATTTCCATGTTGTTCCAGACTATCCGGATGTTAAAGTGTCCAATATTTGGTTCAGACAGAAAATGATATAGAGAAATGAAAATTTTATTTACTAGGCAGCCTTTCGTGTATGGCTGGTTTTACAGGGAATTTTTGTGAATTCCCGTTAGCAGCCGCCCAAGCTTTCATTAGATTTGGTTAGATCCAGGGTTTCATGCCGGCCTAGATCCCGTTTGCATGAAAATATTGTGATCAATAAAAAAAACGTGATGTCATCAGTAGCATACTGTTGACCGTTGTTGAAAAGACCGTTCGAATCAGTATTATACAGACAGGTCAGTTTGAAAAACACACAAACAAACAAAAGAATTTAGAGTGCCGAGAATCCTACTGCAGCATACACAATCAAAATAATTAAGAATATTTAGATTCCCATTGCGGAAACACACACAAACATACAAACAAAAATACGATCTTAGTTACACAGATTTTTAAACCTGTTAAACCAGCTAGAATTAGGTTAACTCCGTGTGTTATGTTTCCAACATGGCTTACTCCCGTGAATTCAAATCTGTTCTGTGTCATCCTCATAAAATTACTCACCAATCTGAAGTCTGAAAATTAGTTATTTTAGTTAGCTTCTATGTGTCGTTGTAGGGTAGGATTTTTTTTTTTATCATTTTTTGGAGGATTGGAAGTAAACTGCTTGCATTGAAGAACTGGCTCAGTTTTAGGCCTTACTCGACGATTTAAATGGACAAAAAACGTCTAGTAAGGAAGACGGTAATCCGAGAATTCGAACCGGAAAACATTCAAGTGATTATTATAGGGGGGTCGGGATAATATCCAGTATAGGTCGGAGTATAAATTCCATATAATCTGAAGAAAGTTGGTAGCCTCTCACTCTACCCAGTCCAGCAATAACTGGCGGGGGCAGCTTCCTTTTTTCATTGAACGACCAGCTCAACTTCTTCAGCTTCGCTCCAAGTTATTGAGATATACTGTAGACTAGCTAAAGCACGGATGCTGTTGGATGCACCGTTTTCAACGTTGGTTTGGTTTGGTCGCTCGTGTGTATGTCCATGCTTCACCAACCTTAAGTTTCTTCAAGCACATTTCGTTCACACTGGCTCAGACACGTAAATTTTTGTTCGCTTTGCTCGCTCAATCAGCGCTTCTCTCTTCAGTTTCTCCTCCCGAAGTTACCATACGTATAAGTATACCCAATAAAGTTGGAATTGTTTTAAAAATAAACAAACTGGATGGTGTTTTCTTATGGGAATTTAATTTTTTTCAGAATATTGTTATAGCCAGGCACTGAACAGGTATATTGTTGCAGCCAGGCTTTTGTTGTCGTTTTTATTTATTTAATCTTACAGGAGTCTGTCAGCCTGAGCGCTATGCACTGCTTTTGTTGTCGTTTGTTACTGATTGCTACTGTTTGTTTCGCGCCCAGAAATATTTCATTTTTGTTCTCAACTATCAAACAGGTTTTCGTTGGTTGATCATATGGTTGCATGTTTCCCGTAACCTAAATATTGCACCTAAATTATTGATTCTGCAAGCTGTTTTACAATTTTTCGTTAGCCACCGTTGCATGTTTCACGTGACTGAAGATGTTACGTATCCGCAAAATTGTGCACCAAAATTGTTCGGTAGCAGTGGCCTGTTGCAGTGGCCAGCAAGCTAGCCAAGTTAAGGGTTTTATACATATAGTTAATGCCGCTTAGTATTATTGTGTTTGTATCTGCTGTATATGATATGCAATGTATATTGTAAATATAAAAGCTACGTGTACAGAAATGTACTTTAAATTATTGGTTAACATTGGGTTACTTACTTTATGACTTCAGAGTATGGGTAGTAATATTTTATGAGGAGACGCAAAAGCTAATAGGGGCAGATGAAGATAAACAGGGCATTCATTAGGTACTTCCCAGAAACTCGGAAGCGAAAAACCTCAAACATTGATATATTTATATTCGTTATAACACAGTGATGTAGTCGTCTTTCGATAATGTTAAATTTGACGTGCACTACATGCATAAATGAGAGGTAGCAGAGTAAACACTAGATGGGCTCACATCTAGTTTGAAATAAAGTGCACGAACGTGCAAGGCGTTTCTTCAGCTCTAATAATATTCCTTAACTGCAACTGAAAATTGACATTTTATAGTAGTACTATTACCCATCTTTTATCGCTTAAAGGAGGGTTGCCACCCAACGAAAGTTAGCAGCATCTAGTGTCATCTAGCGCTTGCTCGCTGTATGAAAAGGAATGCACAAAGAAATATCTTTTAACACAACAAACCAGCCCACGTGTCTCCTTAATTATTGAGTAAAAAATGGTGCGTCTCCGTGCACCTGGGAGCAATTTACAAAGGTTGACGATATTACTGCCACTAGATGTTGCCACGATGGAATATAATGAAAATGCCGCGGCGCCGTCTAGTGACAGTAATATCGTCAATCTTTACAGTTGCTCCAAGGTGCACGAGGACATACCAAATATTTACTCAATAATTAAGGAGGCACATGGCTAGTTTAATTGTTGATTGTCTTGAGAGTACCTTTGCTCGCTGCCAGCAAGTGCTAGAACTCGATGGCGCCCATATGCCGCAGACTTGCAATGGTTGGCAACCCGCCTTTAACGTTAAGCAGTAGTAAATTCGTTAATTGCTAGGGTCGTTAACGTCAGAACCAGATTCTTCATTGGGCCTATCTGCTACTTACGAAATTAAAACTATAGTTAAAAAAAATTAGGCCTAAAAAATGAAAATTAGGCCCATTTTTCAGCATCTAACAGCATCTCTCCCGTCACTCACCTTACAACCACTGATCTATATGAGCTACGTTGTGCGTTACGTTGTAACAATGTACCTGTGTGCCCGAAGGCGCACCATGTTGCAAAAATGAATAAGCTTACTACAATTCAAATCTCCGTTAGCTGCTATTTACGAAATTAAAGCTGCAGGTAAGAATTAGGCCTAAAAGTTGACAAATACGCCTAAAATCCAAAATAAGTTTAAAATCTAACACATTTTTAACCTGCAATTCTGATGGTTACTGATTTTAGATTATATAATTAGAGATAGCTGTTGTAAACGCGTGATACAGGTGTGTGCCTCACCATTGGTGGTGGCAGAACTGTACTGAAGACCGGATGCGACTAGGTACTCGCTGTAGCCGTCTTTGGAGTTTCCACCGCATCTGCTGCCTTTATTTTCTCTGGGCTTCAGCCTTACGCACCTTCTTTTCTGTTGCTCTAAATTTAGCCGCATCTTCTTCGTTAATTATCTGTGGTTCTTCAGCTGCATTTGCTGTCTTCATTTTCTGCGGCCCTGTGCCTTATGCACCTGCTGCCTTCTTTTCTGTTACACTTCAGCCTCACCTTTTTCGTTTGTTTTCTGTGTCTCTTTAGCTGCATCTTCTGCGTTTATTTTCTGTCGCTGTTCAGGTGTTATCTTCTGCTTTCATTTTCCGATGCTGTTCTGCCTTATCGTCTGCAGTCATTTTCTGGGACTCTAAAGCCGTATCTTCTAAGTACGTTCTTTAAATCTTCTTCAGCCTTATCTTCTTCTTTTATTTTCTGTGGCTCTTCAACCATATATTCTGCGTTCATTTTCCGATGCTGTTCTGCCTTATCTTCTACA
>JAHWFP010089753.1:35403-45446 GCA_023313725.1 Lithobius niger
GCAGAGCTTGAGGGAATATTGGTTATCCGCAGAGCTTGAGGGAATATTGGTTATCCGCAGAGCTTGAGGGAATATTGGTTATCCGCAGAGCTTTAGGGAATATTGGGTATCCGCAGAGCTTTAGGGAATATTGGTTATCCGCAGAGCTTTAGGGAATATTGGTTATCCGCAGAGCTTTAGGGAATATTGGTTATCCGCAGAGCTTTAGGGTATATTGGTTATCAGCAGAGCTTTAGGTAAGGTTTCTTACGTACCAACAACTCTGCAAATATTTTGAAGGGTATAATGTTTTGCTCTCTATTTTCTCTGTTCCTCTCTTGCGAGAGTTAATCGCGGTACACATCCTATAAAAGGGATCTAAGATAAAAAAATATATATATATATATACCCGGCAAAATCTAGCCGAACAAAATCCCTATGCAAATATCATCCCTGGAGAAAATCTCCCCGGTAATCCCCAGCAAATAAAAAAAGTTTTTTTGTTTAAAAAACTGTACCTAACCTAAACATGCATAAACGAAATATACATATGAAATGCTACAAATCAATAAATAAATTCATAAATATTCACTATTTGTGTACTCATTTTACGTTTGGCGTCTCACTTCTCCTGTCCGGGCTTTTTAAAAAAATTTTTGCAGGAGATACAGATGTATGATAAGACCTAGTATTTGGGATTTGTTTAACATCTCTGTAATGTGTGGCGAAGTTGCAACCCGGACTACTCCACTGTGGCTGAGGTTGGTGCTATGACCTGGCTGTCGACACGATATTAAGCCTCAATTCACCCCTTTACCGACACGACCTGGGGTGATTTTTTCCAACAGCGATTTTTTTTAGGTGGAGATTTTACTCGGAGAGTTTTTTACCGGATACCAAAAAGGGGGGCGTCAAGTACCCACTGTTCCGTAGTAATCCCCCACTTGTCGTAAGGTTTAGCTTCATGGCCTAGATTGGGCAAGCGTCAAATTGTCGGTCTGTAGCGTCGAATGGGACAGACTGATGTCGTTTTCCGGCTCCAGATCGCATTGTCCGACTCCTATTTTACTAAAACAATGCTAAAACATTGTTTTAGTAAAATAGGAGTCGGACGATGTGATCTGGGACGATGTGATCACATCGTCCGACTCCTATTTTACCAAAACAATGTTTTAGCATTGTTTTAGTTACAGATAAAAAATTTGACGTAGACGTTGACTACGAACCCGCGCAAGAACTAGTGTGGGGTGGGGTGGTGAACCTCTCAGCATCTATCCTGGTGAACCTTGGTTGAACAAAACGAAACTTGTTCCTAGCTCCAAGGTCGTTATTAGCCACTTCCGGTCTTCTGGAACCAATCGTAACACGTAGAAATAATCCTTTCTAGTAGATTACAGCCTTGTCACTGTTTTTGGTGAATCCTTCCAATCCCTGCTTTCGAGGTGACTGTAGTCGTGACCACTATATATGATGGCCATTTCCAAGCATGTTTCTGCCCACCCACCTACTTGCAGATTTGAAGATAAGTGCAGTATCAAAATTTTATCCATACGTATTTCCTCTTTTGTTAATGTATATTGCCTATTTATCCATTCACGAAAGCATGTGAAGACATGGAAGCACGTTTCACAAATTGTACTGGCAGGCCACTCCAACAACAATAATAATAATGCAATGCGCACCAATCTCTTTTGGAACATTGCGCTTTCTGCATTTATTATGAATGTATGGTTCTACGTTTCCAAATGGAACCTGAGAGCGGCACTTTATTTCATATCATGTGAAACGAGATCGTATAACTCACTGGAATGGGTTTAGAAGATGACACGCATCCAATTTCATGCAAGATAACTCACACAAACACCGGAGGGTTTTGCGCCTCCGACTCCCTCCGCGGGGGCCCCCCCTCCCGCTGGAGCCCATTTTCGCCGCTTAGCAAAATGGAGTATAGGAGAGTGGACGCTCTTACAAAGGATCTTTCGTAAGCCCTAAAAACCCCCCTCTTTCTTGAACAATATGCAATGTTGAGAACACGTAAGACGTGTTCGTACATAATTTTGATAATCTCCTGGAATATACGATCTGGTCATATATCAATCATTTGAAATTAAAGTTTCCGTTTTAAGTCCACGTGAGCCGACATTTTAGGCCTCCTAGCTGGTGGTATGTGCTAGGTTATAATCCTTCAGACGGATTTTTTGTTTCCATGTAATGTATAGAGTTAAATAATCCCATCGTTGAAACCAAAAAGGGCAAACATGAACGTCCCTATTTCTAAATTCTTACTAGCTGTTACTACTATGGGGATTGTGTTGACCCATTTCCGGTGTTTTAGTGAATTATTTTAATCAAGAATTTAATCAAGCATCATGGTGGTAGGGTCAGTATAGGGAATGTTTACATGACGTGTGACACGAAATGAACTTGAAGAAGTATTTCAAAGTGATCCTCTCTCTTTTAAATGATCCAAGATACGCAGAAAAATTAACTAGGAAATTGGACGAAAACTAAAAAAAAAAAAAAATATTGCAAACAAGGAAAACAAGTTGGGAATCTGAAAACAATTACAAAGATTATCGAGATATTCAGAATAGGTATTATTTTTTTTCTACTCTTCTAATTATTCTCGGATCTTGTTTGCAATATTTTATACTTCCTTAGTCCCTTGCAATTCCCTTTTGGTTTTCTTGAAAAAAATAGTTTAACTCCTGGTCAGGAAAAAATACATTGAAATATTCCGTAGGACGTTCATTGTTTCACATGTAATCATGCCCCACTCACTCCTTCAGTTAACATCATGTCATCATAATGTCGCACAAAATTCAACAGATGCTTATAAGTCATCGGTTGTTTCATCAGTGTGCATTAAGAGATAAAGAAAGGACAGTAAAACGACCATTTTGGTAGACCTTCAAAGATTCCTCCAGAGTTCTTTATTGTTTCACTTAAAAAGCATCTAATTCATCACCTAAGATCATGTCAACATGACGACTAACAAAAGAGAAAATAGTCGAATTAATGTCCTTTTCAACTATACCGGTTATCTCAGGATGGTGAGGGGTATTTTCGCTAGAAAATAGCTGCGATCGTTTACATTTCACCATCAACACGAGCACGAGTCCATTTTGGCGCCCGTTCCTTCCCATATCCGTAGTGGTGAGTAGGGACACCACATGATGATATCAGCCATTCTCCAGTTACTGTCTTGTAACGGATCTGGTTAATAATCCCACTGCATGCCTCAGTACCCCCATGCCAATATCAATACAGGTACAGAATCCCCATGGCCCACAGTGCAAAATTCCCAAAGTGTGCAGCTTCCTCAATACCCAAAACCTCTATGGATGCAAAATCCCCACACCCCAAAAATTCCCTAAGGGTGACGAATCCTCACATCTGGGCATGCGGATGTAATTGATTTACATGTTGTATTTATTTCCAAACAATAAAAAGTAAAAGAAACAAAAACATTGCATGGGTTTGTAGTATTAAAAAAATCGTTCACTTGTTTTCAAAAAATTTGTCCTCAGTACCTTTTGTCAAAATAGGCCAGAAAATGTTTCGTCAATTTTTGACCGATTTTACAAAGCAGTATACAATTTTTATCATAAATTTAAAAAAATAAAAATAAATAAAATATCATGATAAAAATTGTATACTGCAACGTAAAATCGGCTTATTGGCCGATTTTGACATTGAAATGTTCCATTTTTATTGTCTCGACGAGAAATTTATATTGGTGAAATGGCCAACCCAATAATACTGAGGACTCATTTTGTGAAAGAGTGTTAACGATTTTTTTTAATACTGTATACTTATAACCAATGCTTTATTTTTGGTTCTTTTTATTGTTTAAAAATGAATCCAAAATGCTAACAATTAGCTATGTTGGGGCTTCAGCACCCTTGGGGGAATTTGGGGTTTGGAGATTCTGCACCCATGGGGATTTTAGATTGTGATGATTCGGCATTTTTGGAGATTTTGGAGTGGGGCGGGGGGGATTCTGTACCTGTTGGGATATTGGCATGGAAAGACTGAGTTACAGGAATTTTGATTTTGGTGAGGATTACAACCCCACCCATTATACGCCAGTAACTGAAGAATGGCTGATATCATCAATCATCTGGTGTCCTCAGCTCTTCACTGTGTATTTGGGAAGAAAAAGGCCCCAAAAGGCCTCGTGCTGTTTGAAATGACAATGCAGTGCTATTAGCTGCCTACGCACACTTGATAATTTTTCTGTGCATTGCCAAAATCCGTATTGGTGCAAAATCTCCAAAATCACTTCACCATTCTGTGAAACAATCAACTAGCGTAACTCTGGATCCAGTGCAAACTAAACAATATTTATTGTCTGCCCAGACCCCCAGTAAATAAAAACCTAGCGAATTTGCACGATTTTGCGTGATTCAATTTTATTTATTGCCCATGTATGTACGTGGGGAGCGGGGAGTAGGAGAGACACCAAAACGAGGTCGTATTTTTTAATTGAGTGTTTAAAATTTAAGAATTAGTAGTTTTCACTGGAAAATAGTGGTTATAATGGAATCGGCCGGATCAACAAATAGACTCATTTTAATAACACTTTAGAAGTGGAAGTTGAATGGTTGGTCTAGCTATGAGACCAATGAGGTCAAAAACTGAATAAAAAATGTAATAATTTAAACATCCAGCAAGTGTTAAACTTCAAATTTGTGATTGCTGGGATATCCTTGCACTTTAGTACATCGGTGACATTATCGTGCATACAGGGTGTCCCAAAAGTCCGAGAACACCCTCTCAACTTTTTAAGGGGTTGAAAGAAAATAGTAAAACTTTGGCAATGAAAGTTTGGTTAAAGGATCTGCCTTTTCGTACAGCCCGCATTATGCCAGCCCCCCTTGGTAAAAGGGGGGGGGGGGGGGAAGGGGCCCAACTCAGAAATTGTCAATGGAATGGGGTGTAAGGAATACCTTATTTGAAAGGTCTTCATTAGGCGAGTAAATTGCCGCAACGATAGCTTCGATACGATGAGCCCATCCGAAGTGGCAGCCGGTCAAACATTGGGAATTTTCTCTAGCCGACATCCCTATGTCTTACTCACGCTAAAGTCGTCGTAAAGAGACGTAGTACGTGGCAGCAAAATGCTTCGTTCAATTTAGTTCGATCACACCTACAACGTCTTTTGCGGTTTGAAACCCAGAGTGTAAGCCTTATTGCCCCCACCCCCACCGTTCCGGGGCTGGGGGGAGGGAAGAGGGGGCACTGAGGCTTCAAACCGCAAAAGACGTGGTAGGTGTGATCGAACTAAATTGAACGAAGCATTTTGCAGCCACCTACGTCCCTTTACGACGACTTTAGCGTGAGTAAGCCATAGGATGTAGAGAAAATTCCTAATGTTTGATCAGCTGCCATTTTGGATGGGCTCATCGTATCGAAGCTATCGTTGCGGCAATTTACTCGCCTAATGAAGACCTTTCAAATAAGGTATTCCTTTACCCCCTATTCCATTGAAAATTTTCTGAGTTGGGGCCCCTGGCACCGTCAAGGGGGGGGGTGGCGTAATGCCGGTTGTACGAAACGGTAGATCATTTAACCAAACGTACATTGTTAGAGTTTCACTATTTTCTTTCAACCCCTTAAAAAGTTGTGAGGGTGTACTCGGACTTATGGGACCCCCTGTATAAATGGGTAGAGAAAGCCAAAATGAGGTCAAGGGAAGACCCCCGCCCCCCCCCCCAAAAAAAAAATTAATTTGAGCCCTGTCGATTTCCATAAGGGATTTTGGTTGCTGGGATTTTGCAGCTAGAGCATTTTGGCTTGTGGGGATTTTATACCTGTGGGGATATCGTTGGGGAGATCCCCACCATGGGGGATTGAGAACGGGTTCCCGTGTAACATCTTATTTGCCTCCCTCTATATGTAGTGTATAGTAAAAGGTAAAGGTTAATGGTTGGACAGTAACATTACCGAACTGCTTAGGTAGAAACAGGATGATGACCTTGAAACATTTGTTTAAATTCCTTCATTGTTTCACGTGTAAGCATCTCCCACTCGTTCCATCTCTTAATATCCTGCCGCCATTGTGGTCACATCAGCCATTCTCCAATTATTAACTTGTAATACGTTATTTGCCTCACCACGTATAGAACGTATCGAGAGGTCAATATCAATGGTTGGACAGTAAAATTTCCATATTGGATAGGTAGAAAGAGGATGACCTTAAAATGTTCCATCGAGGTTCTTCATTGTTTCCCACATATAGGTATCGCCCACCAGCTCCATCCCTTAATTTCACATCGCCATGATGATTATACGAGCGATTCAGCAGTTATTTGCTTGTTAGTTATTAGTCCTCCCCATCTTATCAAATCTTATCATAAGAGGTGGTAAAGTTCAGTGGTTGGTTATCAAGAAGATAATGTTTGATTGCCATCTTAAATAGGTTTGTACCGATCGAAAACTATTGAGGCATGCTGATTGCTAAGTGTCTTTCCTTTCAAAGTCGAAACCGTTGTCAATAAGATACTAGACGCCGTTATTTATTGACTTTAACCTGATAATCATTGTCTTCCATCGTCTGTTGACATATACTAGCAGATCAAAGTTCATAGCAGATGTAGGGAAAAAATCATTTTGGAGATATTGACCAAGTACAGTACCATGTTGACATAAATACGAAGATAGTAACGTACTGACATTTACGGACAGACCGTGGTTTATTGACGTAACTATGTCGAAACCATGCTTGTGTAAGAAACATTTTTCTTCATGGTGCACTTTTTCTTAACCGTACAGAATGTGGACTTGTTGGTCCGTACAACATGTCGTCCGGAAAAAGGGAACAGAAAGCTGAGTTCGTTGGGCAAAGTAATATTGATCTGTCTTCGTCACTCGGGCGGACAATCAGAAGCCATCAGATGTAACAAACGGATGGTGTAGGAACGCAAGAAGACACATAGTTGGCATGGTTCGACTTTAGTTAGCACCATCCCAAACCAGTCCTCCCTGATTAGCTCTCCACCCAACCAATCTTGCCGCATAAGAAACAACCCTGTTTAATTAAATTGGAACATAATTAAACATACTTATAAATGTAACTGATGTAAAACAGGTACAATATCCAAAGAACCTCGCAGGACACAACCTTTCGCTTGCCCAACATGCATTTAATGGGCAATTCTACCTTTTGGGGAGTTCCCAGCCAATCCTCAAACAGGTTAAAAACAATGGTGAGCCTCTAAATTGCTGTTTTGTTTATAAACTCTCTGAGGAAGGGCTGAAAAATCCCGAAAATTTTGAAATTGGCTAATAAATGTAAATAAAGCAAGTAAAACTTATTTCTACCAGGTAGTTTAAATGAACTGACTTGGCCTACAGCTACGGCAATGGCAGGAAAGAAACAAACGAGGCAACAAAGAAGTGTCCTTTATGGAGTGCTATGTAGACGATTAAGGACTTGAACAGCGCTAACTAAAGTCACCGTTGGGATGGGGGCAAAAGAGGGGTCTGTCCGTTGTCCCTGAACGAAAGAACGGACGTACCCTGCAGAATGTAAAAAAAAAAAAGAATGTGCATGAGGACTGAATGCTAACAGGGCCGAACTGGAAAACAAAGGCATTCACGCAAAAATTGGCCATTACTAAAAAGAATGGTGGAAAACAAAGTGCATCACTGACAGATCGTCTATAGCTACTGGGAAAAAGGAGGCACGTTGCTAAAAAATAAATAGAAAAAAGATACTTCGGCGTGCTGTGTTGCTTTTCTTCGACAACGAAACTAAGAACCGATGAAGAAAGAACAAAGACTTCGTTCCACACGGGAGCGGAATATAATTAACTTGGCTGAAAAGCTTTATCTTTGAGACAGGGAGAGCAAAGAAGCCAATAGTGTAGTAGAAAAATGCTCCACTATTTGTAGCGATGGGGGGCGGCGGGGGGGGGTGTAGCGGGTATAGCATCCTGTCTCCCTCTCTTTCCCTAAAGACAACAAAGAACAATGGAGATGTGCATCCCCCAATAAAACAAGCGGCGTTGCTGTGACAGTCTTTTACCAAACCATCCAACCTAATCATCCTGGAAACTTTTCTCTATTGGAAACGCACTATATAGGTAGATTAAATGTTATGTTTTCTGATGATATCTTGTTATTTTTAATAGTTTGTAGTTTAATGAATAGTGTTCTTTGTTTATGTGTTCGCTCAGCTTCAGGGGGAAAATATGTCGATCAAACCATCTTCAGACAAAACTCTTCACGAGGAAATAATTGAGAAACACATGTAAAAAAAAGCAGTAATTATAAAGTTGAAACGGACTTTATAATTACACAAAGGAAGGTAGGAACGTTAAGTTAACACAAATATTGACGTGGCTGGGATTCTTTTCAATATTTTTAATGACAGTTTTGTAATAATAGCTCCTAGCTGTTTTAACTAGTTTCGCCGACTGCAAATTCACCCTAAACTACGGAAACTCTTTAAGATAATGCTCATTTTATGAAAGATATTCTTCAGTCCCAGTACGGTTGTTACCCATTTCACCGCTAATTTTTTTATTGCACCGGAAATTAAGCCGTGCTTGCAATTCGGTGAAAAAGACATTCCTTTTTCGCCGAATCCTGTTTAACGGAATCAGAAATATTCGTCAAAAATGTAACATTAGACAAAGTTAAAGAAGCATTTCTACTTGAAAGGAATGTGTGATTTGTGCGATTTCTGATGTTATACGTTTAACTGCAGCTATAGTGCGGTAGCCCAATCGAGGCAGGCATTTTGAAAAAAAAAAAACAGGATTCTATGAAATGGAAATTGCCCTTCAGCCGAAAAGTAAGGCACTGTGTAAAATTCGGCAAAATGGGAATCTGCGAAACGGATGCACCCACTGCACAGTAAAAACAGTAATAAGTGGACGGTTTAACAGTAATATTTTGTAATACCTGGTATTCCAATCGTACCACTTCCATAGGGAACAAGAAACAAAAATTCTCTAGTCTACTGAGCAAACATTAATTATTGACCAATGCTGCTTTTCACAGTTTTAGTGATCGAAAAAAAAAGCGAAAGTCAAACCTGGTTACCAGTCCCTGGTTACCATACGTGGGCAAGAGAGCTACAACATGTTACTAGGGCCAATGGCCTCTACTAGCACAAAACTGGCGTTACTGGACGATCAACAGCCAGATGAATTCAAGCACTCCCTGATCTGGACACTCACCAATACAACCGAAATCACATTGGCGTCATAGTAATTTGCAAGTCATCGTAGTGGCAGTACGATATTACGAAGATCTGAGTCACAGATGGTTTCGAATTTGCTGGCACACTATCCTTCAAGCATTCATCAAGAATTGTTTATTAATGTGTTTCTTCAGTCGAGCTTCTAACTTTATTCATACTGACACTTATTTTGTTAGTAAAACAAACAGCATTGCACGGAATACAACGTGCAAACATGCTCATAAACATGGTCAAAATAAAAAAAATCTGATTTTTGCAGGATAACTCGAATGTAGGTTAAGTCGCCATTTAACCAGGATGGCGACTTACCACTTCCACGATGGCAATGCAGCTTTATCATTTTGTTAATAATTTTGTGTTTTTCAGTTGTAAGTCATGATGTTACAGCCTACTAAAAAAAAAGAAGGTAAATTTGCATTTACATATACATTACATGACTTCTACTGCCTAGTATCTATCTATATATATAATACGCTTAGGTTGGGCAAGCAAATTCATCATTATGCACTATAATGAAAGAGGGCGAGCGACCGACAATGTCAAACAAACGGGTGTGGCCTGCAACAATCAGTAACAATCGAAATATTGCTTTAATAATGCTACCTCTTAGAGCCGACGTGAAGAGTTTCAAAGTTGGTTCAGTAACAATCACTGCATGCACGACCGTTGTTGGATTTATTGCGCCTGGTATCAGAGAGAAACGGGCAATTGAGCGTCCTCCATTGAAAAAAGACATTTACTTCCATAAAACAAATCAGCACGGGTTAAAATGGAGGGGGAGCAGGGATGGGGTTATTCAGACTACTCAATAGGGGAATCCGGGTCGGGGACGGGAAAGGGGTTACGGGGG
>JAHWFP010089753.1:48817-69084 GCA_023313725.1 Lithobius niger
AATTGGCCCAGTAAAGTGCTAAATCTCACTGAAGATGGAAAAAAAAATAACACCATGTGGTGATAGTCCCCCCCCCCCCCCCCCCCGTTTGTGTATTGGTCACACCAATCTTATACATTGCTTCCTTTTAAGGAGATACCTCTTCTGAATGTCATTGGTGTCACCGGCTATTTACGGTCCATCATGTATTTGTAGACTGTCACCACATGGTGTTATTGTTGTTTCCATCTTCAGTGAGATTTAGCACTTTACTGGGCCAATTAGTCTGTCCTCCTGTCCGTTTTTTTTTAATATATTTTTGCAAGAGATACAGGTGTATAGGATCTAGATTTGGGGTTTGTTTAATAACTCTGTATTTGTGTTATTAAAACCTTACCACTGCACTGTGACTGAGGTTGGTGCTAATGACCTCACTGCCGACACGCCATTAATCCTCAATCCTCCTCCCCAACCAGATCCTCTTTTTTCCTGCATCTAGCCTGAGGTATATATGCCACAGCCACAATTACCATATATTCACAGCGATTCAATCCAATACTATTGATTCACAATGTGCAAGCAAATTAATTAGTATCAATACACGATAAGGTTTCTGATAATGAAGCTTTTATTCAGGTTTTGTAATCGGTTGAACTACGACAAGTCAATCGCTCATTTTCCCCTAGGAGGGTGAGAAAAGAGGTCTTCTTTTTTTTGTGTGTGTCTAACAAGCACAAACCAATTTCCATGTTCTTGACAAGCGTCACGTTCCCATCGTCGAAGGGGAAGACAGAAAACAGAAGTCGGCTCAAAACGGGGTAAACACGTTTTTCACGTCATCTTTGACCAGAACAAACTGCATACTGAGAAGAAGAAGAAGGAGGTTGCCAGAGACACGTCACCTCGGCGAAGGCGATTTGGATCCATACTATAGCTTCGAAACTAGAACCCCCGTTCGCCCATCTCGATTCCCAGGGGACGTTGAATGACAGGCCTAACGTTGTTGAATCTTCAAATGGCGTCTAAATATTTCATGTGTCAAAGTGATTCGCTCCTAAACTGACTGGCTACTGAAAGGACGTGACAACGGCCTACGTGGTTGGTCTGTTCGATTCTGGCTTTCAGAAGAACGGCCAAACCACT
This sequence comes from Lithobius niger, assembly GCA_023313725.1. NCBI lineage: Eukaryota > Metazoa > Arthropoda > Chilopoda > Lithobiomorpha > Lithobiidae > Lithobius > Lithobius niger. The sequence goes on from JAHWFP010089753.1 coordinate 49,940, forward strand.
GAGCTCATTTTGACACTGGATGGATAAGTTGCGTCAGTAAGTTTCGCCAAGGGGGTCTAATATTGTACTACAAGAGTCTCTGGTCGCCAACATCCACGCTAAGTGCAGTGGTCGATCATGGTATACTGAAATGAAACCAAAGAGGCCAGTGGCGGGGTGGTGGTGTGGGGGGGGGGGGGGAAGTGGAGCGGCTGCAAGCCGAAGGTGGAAGAGGCTATGAGATTAAAGCGCACGGATTAACCGTAAAGGGAGATTAGAAACCGCCCCAAGCCAGGAATTGCAATCCCACTAACTTTAGGTGAGTGGGCATTAAAGTTAGGTTGCAGAACGGAACAGTTTAATCCAAAAGTTACGCCAAAACTCTCTTGGGATGGCTCGATGTGACTGGTCAGCTTTGATAGTAAGAATCAAGATATATAAAACATAAAATGGCACGTGCTGTCTCTTGGCCGTCTTATCACCTCTTTAACCTAATTTATATGTACGTTAGAGAAATATGGGCATACAGTAATAGGCCCTCCTAAATAATAAGAATTTAATAAAAAAAATCTGTTTATGGCTGTGCTGAAGTGGAATTGTTTCTGTGTAAACTTGGAGATACCTTAGATAACTGCTTGTGCTCGTTGCAAATACATGCACCATGACTGCAGTGCCATTAAAGATGAACAGTGATATTAGTGCTGAGTGCTAGAAACACCGGTAATAATTTTGTGAAAGGAGTGATTCTTTTCTCGAACTTCAAAAACTTGTTATTTTTATTTTGACAGTTTTCATCTTGAATTTTTTTATTTTTCATTTTAAATGTCTTGACGCACAGGTAACCATTACTTCCATACAAACGTTCGAGTATGTTGAAACCGCATGCATTCCAACTGCCAACTGCTTCCTTAGAAATAGTCGTAGAACGTACTGCGCTGCACTATGGCTGAGGTTGGTGCTAATGACCTAGCTGTCGATGCGCCATTAAGCCTCAATACCCTCCTAGAAAGCAACAAAACTACTTTCGTATTATCATTATTGTCACCATGTTTGCTAGAAATACCGGTGAATGTTGTACACTAGTGAAATGAAGTAGTGCATGAAGCAAGATACCTAGTGTTACTGTTTCGCACAAAACTGACGATAAAATCATGATAGAAGGGCATCTCATCAAGCACATAAGTAGGCAATCAGCATCACCCGTCATTGCGACTGAGTAATCTGTAAACAAGACGGAAAGCCAAATGGGCTTGGGAAGGGTAAATATGTATGGACGCAATCCTTTTGAACTTAAATGTCAGACTGTCTGAGCGGCGAACTGAACCCACGACATTTGAAACCATATGCCCAGGTCCCACTGCTGAACCACACTGGGTAATATTGAGATCTGTGGTGTATTCCCGTGCTAGTTGCTGCTTTGCCGGGTGCTGAATACACGGAGCTGTGGACACAAAGTAATATAACCTTACGGTGAGCACATGATAAAACATCCAACCAAAAAGCCATCCAACCAAAAAGCATGTTCCGATATAGCACCTAGTTCAAATAAATACATATTATGTACGTTCTTAATTTATCTGCAATCCGCATCGTCTAAGGTGTGTCGTCTCGGTGTCAACATTCTGTTCGGCTTGACCAGACACTTTGACAGTGTTGATGCCATTAAATCTTTTTAAATGTCTGAATAACAGCAATGACATTCATTGACTTCTATCTTCTTTTAGTTGTGACAATCCATCAAAGTCGTAGTCAACCTTTTTTATCACAACTTTTGGACTTAAACAAAAATATGAAACATTTCTCCATTTGTAATGTCACTTCACGGAATAGCCTTCTAAACAAAGTTGTCTCCAACCACCCGATTTATATCCTCACTTCTTGCCTACCAGTTAAAATGTCATTTTTCCCGCATTCTGAGCTACGCTGTTGCTGTCACCTCTATAACAATAATAATAGCAATCAAAGTGACAAGTATACTGTGTAGGGGGAGCCTGGGCAAAGTGGATATGCGGGGCGAAGTGGATAATGGGCATTACAAGAAAACTGCCGCTGCTAAAGCGCTGTTGATTTTTTTCTAGCTGCAGCTATACTGCAACACTACTCTATTAATGACGTGACGTTAGTTTGGTATTTTGACACTAGAGGGATTAGTGTGTGGCACGTCGTCTAGCTTTTAATGCAGGTTGGAAAAAAATCGTCAGCGAGGGAAACATGCGATATCTTCGAAACTACGTTTCACCGAATGGTAATAATGGTGTCATTTTGAAGAAGAATTCGTGCAGAATAACGTAGTACTATGATTTAGTTAGAACATTTAAGTATTAGTTTAAGGTCGAAGTAAAACAGAATGAAGGTGCACAGTGGGGCAAAGTAGATACCAGGTGCATGGGGCAAAGTTAGTGCTTTCAGCCAAGGTCATCCAGTGAGTCACGCAAAGAATGAGTATTTTTGCCTATGCGGAAATTGGTTGTTTTCTGTTTTAGAATGGTGCGTAATTATGCAAGGAAAGCTCACGGATAATGGACTGAAGCTCAAACCTAATGTGTTGAAAGTAGCTATTGAAGAGGCTGAAAACTTTTGTGGCACGATTTTCATTTGTTTGATGAGCTATAAACACTGTTTTTAATACATATCCACTTTGCCCCAGGTGGATAAATGTAACTTTTTACAAAACTGGACTTGAAATCTATTAATACTGTAACAACGCTATTGGTCAATTTTTTTCCTGAAAAACAAATGTTTCTTGAATCGTTACCAGTTTTCATAGCTTTGGTAAGTCAGATAGTTCTGCCACAGCAGGCACTTAAACAAACTATATCTACTTTGACCTGGCTTCCCCTACGCCAACAGATTTACATCCCATAATACTGCTGGGATTCCTCCCGCCAAAGTCTAGGGTTCTTGAGAGTCGTTCTTTGAGTTTTGAAAAATACGTTTATTTTCTCGAAATGCTCCGACACTCAGTCATGCTGAAGTGGTTCTTGCGAGTCTCAGTGAGAGTGTCAGCTTGCATTATGCGCGCAGGTGCGAATGCATTCTGGGAATGCCGACTGTGTGAGGTTGGTTGCGAGGCAATGAGCCTCAGCAACCTCACAAAACTTGTATGTTTCTCCCTTCCCCTTCCCTTCAAACGTGTATTCAAACGTGTATGTCCGTCCACGAGTAAACTAGTTTCCCATTCTTCCCACTTCCGTATTGAAGAATTTATCTCCTCTGTATAGAGCAGTGACACAACGTAGTATTATTGTGTATAACTCTATGCTGAAGCCTTAATGGGTTAGCTGCAAGGGGCACTGCGGAGAGAAACAGAAGGACGTCATACTGCAGCCGATGCTGTGAAGAGTGATTTCTTAGACCTAAAACGCACGACTTTAGTTGTTGGAGAAAACAACGTTATTTCAAGCCTAAGAAATCCGCTCGTCCGTTGTTTTTCCCTCCGTTTTTATGTAGTGCACCTTGTAGTTACGCCCTCCAAAACCCATACTGGTGCCAATATGGCGGCAAATGTCACTGCTCTATAGCACGTCTTGTCTACCAGTCAAATTGTCATTTTCCCGCTGGGCCATTGTGAGCTTTGCTCTTGCCTTCTATCTATAACAATAATCGTAACAATCAAAGTAACAAGTATACTGTGTACGCTAACAGACTTACATCCCATAATACTTGCATGCTTCTCCCGATTCCTTCTCCTTCAAGCATACCTTACCATCCACGAGTAAACAAGTCTTCCATTCTTCCCACTTCCATATTCAAGAAATCACTTTCACTTTTCGTAATTTTCCAAGAGGCACTGATTGCTCTTGCATCGATCGTTTGCTTTTTTTTTTCCGTTCCTGTTTTTTTTCTTCTTTTCCTGCTCATACCGGAAGTATGTATTCCTGAATGAAATTATGAAGTTGAGGTAGCAAAACAGCCATGACGTCGATTAGACTGGAGCGCTTCCCAGCGTGCTACTGAAGAGGCGGCCGGGTCTTACAACACCGGAGGCATCACATTTCGCGTGTCGTAAGAAGATGTCGGCTCTGATTATCGCTCTTGGTAGCCCAGGGGCAGGAAAGGAAGAGGGACATACCCAGCCAACACTAACTTTCTTCCTCGTCTCTGACGTTCAGACGCCGACATCTTTTTCTCTTATTCTTTCACGCAGCGGTAGAACTAGTGATGGAATGATGGGAAACAACAGCTGCTGCGATGGTGTAGCTTCGGTGTGTATGTATACTGCTCCAATTTCTGTAACGAAAACGCTTGTCATGCTGCTGTCTAGACTGTTAGGCCTTGCCTAAAGTTTGGGCGACTAGAATAAATATTGCATACTGCAATATTGCATACTGCAATATTGCATTAATATATTGCATATTGCGTACCTGTAGGAAATCGGTGAAACTTTCTTAAACTCAGCGAACAGCTCAAATGTGGGCAAAAGCGACCTCCGTTATCAAAAGGGACATCAGGCCTTTCTTGTTTGAGAACATATTTGTGGGTGCATCGATGGGAAAAATGGCGCCCAGTTGCTACCACGTTTATACTCGCTTTCATATTAGAGTCGTAGAGTACCAAACTTAACCTTGTTGCTATGGCGTATGTATCCTATTACACTGTATATTGGAAACCCTGCTACATTAATTATAGTGTATTTGTAGCTTAACTGTAAGCGTGGAGGTTGATCCGGGTCTTGCTGCCAGATCCTCTTAGCCATTCAACGGTAAAAAAAAAAAAGAGAAAACGATTATCTCAACAAATATTTGAGGTTAGAATTTCATCTTCGAAGTCTTGATCCTCTTTTTCACGAAACTTAAACCAATTCAGAAGTAATATGTGAACCTTATCGTGTTGTAAATAGATAAACATAGGGACAAACAAACACTCAAAAATCCAATATTGCAGTCGAGTATTCTTCCTTGCTCCCTTCGTATATGATATATTTTAATGACCTCTTAAGGGCGCGTTTATACAACGACAATTTTCTCGCTTACTAGCTTAACTTGGTTAATACTAAATATGCTGGCTGCGTCTCGTCTTTACCGGAGAATGCTGCTTTCGAGTTGTCTGTACGTAGTAACCATGGCAACAACGCGGACGCAGAGCTTCTCCTCTTGCCTGGCGACACGACTTACGATACGTGCAACATGATAGCGTCGATTTATGACAACAAGAAAACAATTTTTACAGCAGTACAAGACAACGGAATGATTTCTGAATGCCGGCTTTCGATGGTCACTTTGTCTTCGATTTGATAATCCCGAAATGGACGCCATGTTGGATTTTAAATTCTCGCTGCGAGGAGCTATTTATTTTACCGTCGTCTGATGACTGCTTGAGCAAGAATAGCAAATTTTGGAAATAGCGTGAAATGACAACAATGTTGTAGCAATGTTTAAAATTACTGTTGTACTTCGTTCTTTATCCGTGTTGTTATTTATAATACATTTAATTCGTTGTCTATTTACCGCATTCATTTAGTAGAAACGGGAAACCAATCGTAACTAAATAACGGTTGACTAGCAAATAGCGTCCGGCGAGCGAGAAGTTCTCGTTGCATAAACGCGCCCTAACACTTTGAGGAGTCCTTTGCTTCAAATTCTATAAATTTGACCGAAGGACTACTGCATTCCCTCGTACCCTGACTTGCTAGGATATGCCTATAAATCGTGGGCAACTTTATAGATTCAAGTGCCTTATCTCGTTGGGAAAACACCAAACTCTATTCTGGGCGTTAATCTAAAAGCAGTAAAAATTCCAATTGCTTGTCGTGTCTTAAGCTACTTCTCCGTCTTCGTCCATTGTGTGCGAAAAGTTGCAATGCGAAATTACGATTTCGCTCGTTAAATTTATATTAAGGCAAGTGAGACCGCGTGATAAGTCTTTATACGAGCACGATTTCAAAGGCATGTTTATTTTATTTCGGCAGATTAGTGTCTGTTCCGTGCCTTTAGTTAGTGCACCACTTGGTACGCCTTCATCTCCGTCATTCGTTAATTACTGAAGGTAGAAAGACGGAAAAAAAATTAATAGCATTGCTGTTACATTTATGTCTTTTTTTCCCCCTATAATTGTTACGAAGTGTCCGAATTAGTAATAACTTGCGTCACTACAACTTTCAAGTGTCAACCAAAAGTTTAGTCATGCATTACGTCTTCTGTAACGGTATGCAGATCCTTAACGCCACCCATAACATTAACTCTTTTATGACTTAACGCGTTAGATTAAGTAATAGTAAAAATTTAAACTAATAATTCGTCGAGTGGGCTTCCCAGACCAACGAAAAGCCGTAACCTTGAGAGTTTTCAATTTATTTAGAAACTATGGCGGTGTACGATGACGTCAAGCGAAGGCCATCTCGCAAAATTATATGAACATTTTGTGTGTGTTGATTATGTAACGTGCGTAAGGAATTGAGGTAAATACTCCATCGGTTTAATGTGTGGCGCAGAGGCAACCCGGACCACTGCACTGCGGCTGAGGTTGGCGCTAATGACCAAGCTGTCATAACCTCTACTGTTGTAATGCAATTGCTTAAAGCGACCACTATCGCTTAGCATGGTAGGTCACGTACTTTGACACGCCGAATGTTGGAGTACAAGCAGCTTCATTCGAACAACAAAGAGCCTCCTATTGTTGCAGCCATCCTGATAGCATGATCACAATATGTATTTACTGCCTACTTATCTTCAAAGCTAACAAGCATAAAAAACACGCCAAAGTAAAGACAAAAGGTTTTCGTTAACTACACACATTCCCTCCATTTAACATAGTCTCGACAACGTGTTCCATGGATTAGTAGGTCTGCTCTCGAACCAATTTCTTCCTTAGCTACTACTTACGAAATTACAACGGCAGATAAAAACAATTGGGCCTGAAAGCTGAAAATTAGGCCTTAATCACGTTGCCAAGGTAAGGTCAAGTCTGTGTACCGAGTTGCATAAATGAATAAGCCTTACTCTCGAACCCAATTGTCAGTTAGCTACTATACTGCTGCAACGAAATTATAACGTCAGGTAACAGTTAGGCCTAAAAGCTGTCAATTAGCCTACGCCTAAAATCGAAAACTAATACCAAAAGCTAGCCCCTTTAACTCATAATTGCATAATTGTCATGGTTACTACTTTTAGATTACATAATGGAGAGCGCTGTCGCAGTGCGTGCTGGAGGTGTGTAACTCAACATTTTCAAAATGTGGCGGAAGTGTACAAAAGACCGGTTGCAACTATAGGTAGACACTGCAGCCTCTTGTTTACCCTTAGCTTATTTTGTTTGGGGGGGGGGGATTAAGGATTAATGGCGCGTCGACAGCAGGTTCACTCACTAGCGCCAACCTCAGTCAGGTACCGCCCCTGGAAGTGGTAGATATTTCACGAGACGTCACAGTATCTCAATTTATGTAGTGCACGGTGTGACCGACTGAACGGTTTCTTTTCCAGTTTTCTTTAATTTTAATTTTATTTAGATTGGTATTCATTTAAAATGGGTATCACGTGACAGAAAAGGAATCAATGAGAAAAAAAAGCAACAATATACGAATTTATAACTTATAATAATAGAGTAGATTCACAGTGACATATTAATAGTTAATAATTGTTCACAATCATCCTCATGGTTCCCACTGTGTACCAAATGATTGGAAACAGACTTGTCTATGTACAAATTAAATTTGTTGCGTTACATCGAACAAGCAATAACAATGTGGAATTAAAAAAATGTGAATCGATCTCTTTAACGACACACATTAGCTTCATTTAACGTAGTCTCGACACCGTGTTGCATAGATGAATACGCCCACTCGAACCAATTTCTCCGTTAGCTACTACTTACGAAATTAAAACGGCAGATAAAAAAAATTAGGCCTAAAAGCTGAAAATTAGGCCTGATTTAAGCTTAGTCCTATACACATTTCTTCTAGAGAAATATGGTCTTCTAAAAAATATGGTTTGTAAAATACAGGCTATGGTGCAGGCAAAAATAAGGTATAATCCGAAGACATGTTACTAATTGCAAAACACTGTTAAATTGCCTACATAACTAAAATAGTTAATTAATTCAATAGGAACAATACATTTTTTAAATTTATTTCTTTTGAGCCTTAAGTCAGCCGAAAGCAATTTGCTGCACGTGTGGCTGAACCGGCTCAATTTTGAACATTACCAGACTTTTTTTTTTGAGAAGAAGAAATATGTGGTAAAGTGAGGAGCTAACCCAGGGATTTGAACCGGGAAACCTCCGATCATCGTAAGAGCCGAAAGATTGTCCAGAATTGTCTAGAATAGTTCCCATAGCCGCTGAAGGAGCATGGTAGCCTCTCACGCTACGCTGGGCGGTATTCCTGGTGGGGACTTTCCCAAGTTCCCCTTTTCAGGGGTTCGACCAGATCCGCAAACCTCCAGCAACCAGACTGAGCTCTCTCACCGCTCAGCCACGATTCCTACTAAGAAACACAATACACAATAAATAATAAATAAAAACACCTCCCTTCAATATGGATGCTTCTGTATCTGTGTTATTTACCCAATGGCTCAGTTTTTCGTCTTCAGACTGACCCATCGAGAATTACAGTTATTAGCGGGGCATCGACCGTTGAGCAATATAACCGAGGACAATATTGTGTTACACACGTGTAACGGGACTCCTACTCGTTCCCATCTCCATGGTAACAACAAAAGATCCCATAATTAGTTCCCTATTGTTGATAACCTTGTAAGCGTAACACAGACGCCTATTACGCAGCCATTCATTTAATTTGGCGCAAACAATACCTTCCGTGAGGGATGATGTGCGGGAAGGTGGGGGGAGGGGGCCCGCCCCCCCCCCCCCCCCCCCCCCCCCCCGGGCGTGGCTCAATTCAGTGAGACCATCGTCTCCGCTACATTGACTACACATAATGACGCGCATGCACCACGTGGGTAGCATTACGCTGCTCTTGGCTCGTTAAACCTAAGCGCTGGAACCGGCCACTGTTGTAAATCCTCGTCCGTATGATGTTCGTTGCGTTTGGAGCCGCTGCTACTCAGAGATGGTGTAGGCTGTCTGTCAGACTTGGGAGAATGAGCCTAGGATCGTGAATTAGCCTAAAATTAGGGTTTAGGTGATCTCGTAATAAGCGGATCGTTGACGTTACAGGGTTGATCAGTATAGTGGTGAAATAACCTTAAAGACGTTTCGCAAAGTGCGACAGGTCAGTTCCAAAATTAATTTTCTACAAATGAGATGATTTTTAGTTGGATTAGGATGAAGTAATAAAAACATGGCACTATATACGAGCAGGGGCATAAAAAAAAGGCTGTAACTTTCGCTTCCTATTCCGTCCTTTGCAACAAAACCATCTTGGAGAGAATAATACAACAATGTGGGTTTAGTTTCCCGGCTTAGGGCCAGTTGATTAAGTATCGGCAGAATCGCCAGAATATTATTTATTGTGTTTACCAAAACAACGCTAAAAGGCGTTAACTTTGCGTCACGCACGTGAAGTGGCGTTGAGCCAGGAAGGGAGACACGTGATTTCTGCCCCAGTCGACCTCGGCTTGAAGAAGCCGTTGCCTTCCACACTTCAGTGTCGTCAACGCTGTTGGCAGACGGAGTGGCCGCATACTTCGACTCAGTAGTGTTCACAGACCCCCGAGAGGTTAGGGGCAACTTTTAGAAATGTATGCTGTGCGTTTACGTGCTGTGCAATCCAGTCCTGCTTGGTCCATGGTTTTTGGGCCAGACTTGCGAGTCGGTAGACGCAGGGTGGGTAAGGGTGATTTCCACGATAGGCTCCAGCAGTCCTGTCAGGAGATAGCCTTTGAAATGCCCTGTGTCTTGGGGCTTGGGGAGATTGCAGTGGCCCCTTGGCTTGTCCCAAGTGGTATTTTCATTTTCGCTCTAGCGTCCCTCCCGAAGGGTTCCACTCTACCAGCAAGGTACTTGCAGGGGTTCCGGCGGCTGTGTTCTCAGTACGCCGGTTATCAGCGGCTGTTTACTGATGGGTCGAAGTCGGACGTTGGCGTGGCGTGTGCTTGTGTGTGTAAGGGAGTAACGGTTGCCCATCGTCTTCCATCGGGCTATTCTGTGTTTTTCTGTGCAGAGCTTTTGGCTCTTGGTTTGGCGGTGGAATGGATTCTTGGCCTTCAGGGCACCCATTTCATTGTCTTCAGCGATTCCATGAGTGCCCTGGAATCCTTGGCGAATTACAATCCTCGGAAGCGCTTGACACAACGTGTCCAGGCCTTGCTTTCTCGCTTGCCTGGCCAGCTGAAAACCGTGTTTTTCTGCTGGATCCCGGGCCATGTTGGGATAGCAGGGAATGAGCAAGCTGATTCTGCTGCGAAAGGGGCCCTTTCTGGCCCTCTCGGTAGGGATCTCAGCCTTGTTCCCTCAGACGCCTTTCAACCTCTGCATCTGAGGTTACACGCTTTTTGGCAAACCTTGTGGAACAGACAGGACGGTAATAAATTACGGGCCATTAAGGGCACTGTCGAGGAGTGGCACTCGGCGTGTCGCCGCAGTCGCCGTGAGGAGGTTGTGTTGGCCCGTTTGTGCATTGGTCACACCAGACTTACTCACTGTTTCGTTTTGCGGGGGTTGACCCTCCTGAATGTTATTGGTATCGACGGCCACTTACGGTCCGGCACTTACTTGTTGATTGTCGCCATCTTGATGGTGTTCGTCGTCGTTTCCATCTTCCGCATGACATTGCGCTTCAGCTGGGCAATAAGTCTGTCCACCTGTCCGGTGTTTTTCAATTTTTGCAGGAGGTACAGATGTATGACAAGATTTAGATTAGGGGTTTGAATAACATCTCTGTAATGTGTGGTGCAGTGGCAACCCGGACCACTGCACTGTGACTGAGGTTGGCGCTAATGACCAAGTTGTCGACGCGCCATTAAGCCTCAATCCCCCCCCCCCCACACACAACCGCCTGCCTTAACGAAATGAGGTAATTACTCCTAGGTTGCATTTTACTGGCTTTCTTTAATACTTTAAGATTTTAATTAGGGATCGCAGTAAAATGTGCCGCAAATTTTTTTAACAGTAATACAAATTGGACACAGTGTTAGCCCAAACCGTTTTGGTAATAATTATATACCATTTTTTTCCCCAGAGAGTGGGCAGGACTTGAAAGGGTGGTGAGCCACTGACACCAATCCTGAAATGGGCATGGAAGGCAAGAAAGGATAGAAAAAATTATGGTCGACGTTTCAGAACATCAGAAGAGGTATTCCTGTCCAATACACGACGGAACCCAGACTAGTTTTCATCGAGACTGCCTCCTCGGGGAGTTTAAATCCTGATCGTCGTTTAGACTGGACTTACGGCAGAGATTTTCCCTATAGCTATGACATTTTTCGTTAAGTTCTGCACCTTTCCGAATTTTTACGCCGACAATCTCTTTTTTTTTGTGGGGGGGGGGGGCGGAGGTTTTCACGTCGTAGTAAAAAAAAAATCTCTTTTCTTATATACGATGTAATGAATGAATTATGAATGGGCCATTAGCTGCAGCGCTCCCTAACGTTCATCAGAGGCGTGTTGGGAGGAAGGATCGCTCAAATGCCGACTTAGGAAAGGCCCTATTTTTCAACGAACGCGGGGGCCCCGGCCCAAGTTGTACCGGTGTTCGCGAAACGGGATAACTCAATTTGACAGAAACCCATTTGTTACTGGAACACAGTACGTCGTCAGCCCGAAAGTAAATGCGTCATACCAATGGGATTGAGTTTCACGCCACAGCGAATGTCGTCTGTTGTTAGCCTAGAGAGCATTCCTACTGATATGAACTGTATTATATGGAATTTCGCGCAGTCAAATCTAATTTGCGAAGCGACACGTGTACGGGAACGTCAGTGTCACGAACCACCTCGAAAGGGCCAACTCCGCGTGGCGGCGCAAAAGTGGGATGGGAGCCTGCTCGTTTCGTGACCTCGCTGGTGTCACCTCGTTGGAAATGAGTTTGAAAAATGTGAGTGTAACAACAAGGAATCTGGTCAGATATGTTTAGGTTGGTAACGACTTAAATGCGATGAAATTCAATTCATTGAGGTGCGTAAGTCGAGTTACGTACCCAAATGAGACTCAAATGGGTATACCATCGACATCACTGTATTGTAAGCGACTACATGGGGGAGCTACTACAATTTCTAAACGTAGCTACTGCGGAACTGCTAGAAGCCAGCGAAGCCAGGTAAATACTGTCAACTCGACGGCTCTACATGTACTAAAGGATATTCATATAAATAGTGTACGTTCAACAACAGTGCATATATGAAAATATATTCGTATAAACGCTGTATGTTCAACAACAGCATATACATGAACGAGTATTTACTATTCATGTACATACTGACTGTTCAACAGCAATGCCAGTTATGCTATTTCTATGACATTTCTTATCATCGGATGAGGTGGCACGTAACAAACAAACAGTCAGTGAATGACGCCTATTGAATCCAATGGTATACAGAAACAATCTCTCATATGGGCAAACTATGATTACATTTCGAGCACGTTTCTTTGTCCATGTTGCTCCAGGATTGAGCGACATAAATACTATTGGCCTCCAAATTCCAGAATAACATAAGTTTTTCTGGTGCTTAACAAACAAATATACCATTAAGACTAATTTATACTAATAGCTACGATTTCCATCTGTTGAATGATTGTTATTATAAATTAGAAAGGGCGTGCACTCTAACCGTAATTAAGCCATAATTCGGGAAAGGACTTTTACTTATACCCCTGATTGATGGTCCTAATCCTTCAGTGTAGAATGCCATACAGTTGTACGATCAGAAAGCCCACATTCTATATTTAAGATCAACCATAGCAACGGACGACATGAGATGGGTGGTGGGGAATAATGTTGAATGCCGCGTCGACAGCTAGGTCTTTAGCGCCAACCTCAGTCACAGTGCAGTGCCAAGAGTTGCCACTGCACCACACATTACAGAGCTGTTAACCAAACCCCATATATAGATCCTATCACACTTCTGCACCTCATGCAAAAATCAACAAACCCCAGACAGGGGGGACAGAATCATCACCCAATTGACACGCAATGTCTCACGGAAGGTGGAAATGGCGATGAACACCATCAAAGATGGTGACAATCGTCAAGAACGTGACGGACCGTGAGAGGCCGGTGACACCAATTACATTCCGGAGGGATAACCCCCTCTAAAGAAAGCAAAATGACATGGGATGGCCCAAATTCGGCCTATTACAAATCACAACACACGTAACCAACAAGAAAATAGGGAACTTCTCCACCCAAGTGGTAAGGAACGATGCTGAATTAATCATGTTGTTCCGAAGTGTACCATTGGATGGACGAAAAAAGATAATTATCCCAAATAGCAGAGAAGATTGAAGACTTGATAACCTACCTGTAAAATACACAATAAAAAAAAAGAAAAAAAGTAGTTGAATATTGATAATCCAACGTGTAAAGATGTCTACCAAGAAATCAGAAGAGCAATCCTATTACAAATCTTACCTCCATTTGTAATCGGATTATTCTTTTGATTTCTTGGTAGACATCGTTATTTTTGGTTTTCTAGCAGAATGGTACGGTGATTAGGATTAGGTTTTGGCATAAAGAGATGGAAATGACTGGAAATGACTGATGGCACGGAATGATGACGCGTAAATTCTTAGAATAAGAGAGTCGGTTTTTCTTTGTTCAGATGTTTACTTGTCCTGGTTAAAGATGGTAAATTTATGATGCTCGCTTGCCAATCCAAAGTGGACCAACTCATCGTTGCTTCTGTGGTGGGAGTGACATACCGTGAAGGTATGCGGACTTAAAACTTAACTTAAACAGGGAAAGGGAAAGTTGGAAGAATAAAATGCAAATTTTTTTTATCATAAGTACAAACATAATTCCCTCGGTTCATGGTCGGGAATGGGAGACTAGAAAAGAGCAATAACAACCCTAATACAGATTCGGGCTTTATAATTGTTGTCATAAAAAAAGCGTGACGTGGCTTTGTCTAGCTTGATATGGAGTTAAGTTACGTATTGTTAATGATGCCCTGGGAGACGCAGTTTGAAGCAAAGCATCTTGTATCCAAGATCCACTGAGACATGACTGGAAGTTCGAGCTTCGGCAGTTATGCTGCGGATGCAGGATGGGTCTCCACAAACGGAGACAGACTTTCATAAGTTTACCCTAAGGTAAGCAGAATTGGAGAAAAGATGTAGTTACTAGATGACGAATGAATATGCAGACGCACAAAACACAAACCGTCCTACATCCTTAACTGCTTTGAAGTGAGTGTTAGGACGAATAAATATTGACAGCTAACTCACTGAAAGAAGAAGGCAATTATAAAACAGGTACACATTTGTGATGAAAGTGCCATGGCAGACACACCCACAACCACCTATTAAGTCAGCAAAATATTTCTAAATTTATTTTTAACTTTCTTAACTCCAAAAATAAACAAAATATTCACAATTGGCATGATAAACTAGTCTTAAAAATAGACTTAAACAAGATTTAATAATTTTGAATTGTTATAAGTCTAAGTTTATCATGTACAATATTGGACAATGAAATTTAGACAGTTCAGAAGGGGCAACTACAATTCTACATCGATTAATATGCCTGGTCACAGTCTGAGGAAAAAAGTATCATTGTGCTTTACAAAACCTATCGTTAAAGTATTAAATTAATTTTAAAAGTATTAATCTACTTAGTTATAAATATTTTTAAAAAGCAATAGGTTTAAAAGTGATTTTGTTTTAAAGTCTATTTGAAGTCGATTTTGAAGTTTTGTTTTTTAAAAATGCATTCAAGAAATGTTGAATTTAGGAATAAAAAAGCCGTGGAAAGACAAGCCTAGGGGGAAAAAAAACCTTGGAAAAACTGCCAATGGAAAAAAAAAAACGAAGAGAAAAATTGCCGCAGAACAAAAGCCCAAGAAAGCCCAAGAAAAAAGGAATGGACAAACAGCTGATGGAGATAAATACCATGAAAAAATACGCGGGAGATAATTGTAGGAAAATAGCCGAAGGAAAACAATCCGAGGAAAAAAACTGAGGAAAAAAAACAGAAGAAAACACCGTTTCCTAGTGAAATTTCTTACCTAACCTAGGTTTGTTTAATATCTCTGTGATGCGTGGTGCAGTGGCAGTAACTGAGGTTGGCGCTAACGACCTAGTTGTCGACGTGCCATTAAGCCATAATCCACCCCGCCCCTTACCCAACCTATAAAAATAAAAGACACTAAAGAAAACAGTAACAATTTTTCTTTCGGTTTTTTCCGTTTCCTATTTTTTTTTTTGCGGCTTTTGTACCCGTTGACTTTTTTCAGTCGGCCCTTTTTTCTGTAGTTTTCAATATTAACTTCTTTGCTGTGTTTCCCTTGCGTGTGGTGAATTTGATTTCAACGAACGCAAGTCCCAACCCCATTTGGTATTTTTGGCTGGTTTGGGATGGGGATTCACCCAGCCTACCCCCTCCCCCACCCCCCTCCGCTGATTCCGCAGCTGGTTCAGTCAATAATTAAAGGGAAAAGGAAAAGTCTAACGTTTTTGGAATTTTCGTTTGCAGCTTGCATTTTGTCGGTGAAAATTAGTTACCGAAATATCGCCATTAAAGCAAAAACCCATTATACCCACGAAGGACAAAAATGCATTACGCCAGTGCTTAAGCCGCACCAAGCCTTACCCTCTCCACACTAAATTATTAAAACTCAGTCTGCAAGTCATTGCTCGCTTAAAACGTATCTACCTGCACGCAAGAAGTGGACTCTTCCTCCAAGCTTGTCTAAAATCTAAAACGGACTTAATGTCGTAATTATTCGTCATAACAGTTTATCATTCATCCAACCTGCAACATGAAATATGTATATTAGTCATTTCTGAAAGCAATGTCTTAAAACAATAGAACTTTGCAGCCATTCACGCCTTGAAGGAAGTAATCCATAAAGGAGCGTAGCAGAGAAGCTAATATTTTTCTGTCTACATTTCGTTGTCCAATATTGTACGCTGCATATATTTTGTTGATTTCAGCAATGGAGGACGCTATAAAAAAATAGCGGAAAATAGTCTATATTCTGAGAGAGTTATAATTCGTACTAAAATTTATGTTCAGCTTCCTTGTGAAATCGTTCCGCTTTCGTACCTAATCTTCCAGGGACACACGCCCATAAGCCACGTAGAATATACTACTACAGTAGTAGTATAGTACTACTATACTACTATAGTACTACTATACTACTATAGTACTACTATACTACTATACATATCGTTCGACATAATATATATGAAAGTGCTAGTTTTGTCTGTATGATTGTACTCAACTTTCATCTTTCATTTCCCATTATGTATGTTGATGGTATTTCATCCTTCATGTCACCTCAACTCCCCTCCACTTCGCTTACCCAGCGATGAAGGTGAAAATTCCTCCCTTAACTCTCTCCCCTTCTTCGCTTCGTTTAAACGCCAGGGAAATTATTTAATGATCATAAATGCGTGATGGACAAGGTTCCACGAGAAAGGAGCTGTCACGAGCAGCTGACATGCAGCCGTGTGGAACTTTAATAATCTTGCCTTTGATTACGGCTCGTCGACTTAAAGCTGCTCTGGCGAAGGATTAGCAAGACGACGATGGGATATGACGGAAATGCGCGCTTTTGCGTGGATCACTTGCTAAATTCTTTTACATAACGATGAGAAATTCGCCCCATTGATGCCTCATTATGCATGGCGGTTTTTTTTCCCTTCAGAACTCTTTCCAGAACCACGGAATACCTACATGCGTGATGAACGGTTGGCGGGGAAAGGTAGGGGACTTTTCCGCAAGGCAGCCAAAATATGCAATTATGGGCCAGGCAGTGTTTTGGCAGGGCAGAATGGAGAACTTGAAAGATAGCAGGTCAACACTGTCGTTACCAGAGAAACCATTTCGGTTTAAATAAACTGATTGGTTAGTGGGGGGGGGGACGAACAGCATCTTAACTATTTGCCATAATAGGCTAGTAGGTTATAAAAAGTAAACATTTCAGAATGAGTATGAATACAACACCAATATATATATATATACACATACATATATTTCTCTTACACAGACCACAATTCAACAAACATTAAACAGGATGAAAAGTCAATTGGCTCAAAATGGCTAAATAAATACAAGTAGCCGTAGTTACGTTACCCTTTGGATTTAAAAGTCAGACTGCCTGAGCAGGAAATCCAACCCATGACCTTTGAAACCAAAGGCCGAGGTCCTAGCACTGAGCCATACTGACACGGCATTTTTATTAAGGAAATGTCCATAGGGAGCATATAACACGCATATGTACGTACATACATGGTGTTTCATCTCAGCGGTCCCAATGGGAGCAGGAGAATATCTACTAACGTATGTTACATACGCCATATGATGTCATGTTAAGGATGTTAGGTGGTAACCTGAGATGACCTTGAGAATTCTCAACCTGAGATGACCTTGAGTCCATTATTCAGGGTCAATAAAGTACTATCTCCGTACGTATTAACAATAGACATATAGTTCGAATTGCAAACATGTAGAGCTCGAGAAATGAAACACAGTGAAGAAAACAGAATGGAAATCGATCAAGTTGTTAAGGAGATAAGGTAAAATTAAGCAGGTGTTCGAAACCCTGGGAACTTCACTGCGTACAACCCTGAGAACACCCTGTAGGGTTGAAACGCCTGTTTAATTTTTATCACATCGTCTTAATATTTTGATCAATTTCCATTCGGTTTTCCTTACCGTCTTTCATTTCTCAATCTCTACATGTTTGCAATTCGAACTATGCGTCTATTGTTAATACGTATGGAGATAGTACTTTCATGACCTTGAAGAATGGACTCAAGGCCATCTTAGGATTCATCAATGGATTCTGCCTAACATTCTTAACATGACATCATGTCACCATATATGATGTATGTCACATACGTTAGGAAATATTCTCCCTCTCCCTTTGGGACCGTTGAGATGAAACACCCAGTATAAACATACACTTACCAATCGCCCCTGGAGGGATGCTTATTTGCCGTGCCACAATCACAGCCAATCCGAATGATAGCCATTCTCAATGAACTGCAATGAAGCACATGGTATGACACCAAAGTACGCGAACGCCAGAACCAAGGCAACTTATGAGACAACTTTAAAGGTGAATCCTGTTTAAACGTGTAATTGCAGGCAGCATATCTACTAATTTTACTTATAGTAAATTTGTTTCTATTCAGCATCGAAGCCTTCACGTGGGTGTGTACTTAGCTAAAAGATGGTGAGTTCGTGGCTGGGGACGACACCTACCTATAACGCCAAATACCAAATTCACAACTGTAAGGCTAACTGAGATAAAGCTTGCAGCGGATCTCCGCAGGCGGCGACAGAGCAATAAGAAACTGGGCAGTGTGAAACTGAAAGCGTGGCTTAGACTGGCGTATGTTATGCCGGGAATAGCTAGTTTATATTGAAGTGGTTGCTTTGTGAATCAGTCTCCACACTAGTCTTCATTGATGGAGGAGGGTGGGCCGAATGGTGAGGATGTATGTCTCATATGGTAAAGGTCCCTAACTCAATTATGGCTTCAGCCCGTCCCTGTTTATTAATTATTTAATTCATTAAAGAAAAGAATGGATGCTAAAACCGAAATAGTAAACGTTTTATTTCATGTCAAAAATTTATGTAAGACGTGATGCTCACAAATTTGAATTCAGAAATTAGTTACTGTCTATTTTTATCAGTTAGTATATCTCATTTCCATTTCCAGATTATCAACTTGTACTTGCTTATTTTATTGCTAATGCTTGGATGGATCCGTATTGTTGATTTGGTTCGGATGATTTCATTCCATCCGCTGTCTCGGAAGAATCTTCGTAAACAGGAAACACGTCCATTTATTGCCATGTCAACCAGACGTTTGGGATAAAGGCTGCAAAGCTAAGATCAAGTTTCACAGCAAACATAGCAAAAAATAAAGACAGATAAAATCAGTAGTTGGTAATATGTTAGTGGATACAGAATCTAGTACGGTAATACCTACCTAACCTTTTTGCTTCGAAAGAATATAGCCTATACACTAAATCAATAAATGTTATCACCCAACTTCGCTAAAATATATCTGTTATTGTGTTAGTGGTCGTAGAGTTCCTTTTTGCCTCGAGAGAATACAGCCTATCAATAAATCAATAAATGTTATCACCTAACTTTGCTA
>JAHWFP010089753.1:69094-88769 GCA_023313725.1 Lithobius niger
TTGTTTTAGTGGACGTAGAGTTCCTTTTTGCCTCGAGAGAATACAGCCTATCACCAAATCAATAAATGTTATCACCTAACTTCGCCAAAATGTATCTGCTATTGTGTTAGTAATCGTAGAGTTCCTTTTTGCCTCGAGAGAATACAGCCTATCAATAAATCAATGAATGTTATCACCTAACTTCGCTAAAATGTATCTACTATTGTGTTAGTAATCATAGAGTTCCTTTTTGCCTCGAGAGAATACAGCCTATCACCAAATCAATAAATGTTATCACCTAACTTCGCTAAAATGTATCTGCTATTGTGTTAGTAATCGTAGAGTTCCTTTTTGCCTCGAGAGAATACAGCCTATCAATAAATCAATGAATTTATCACCTAACTTCGCTAAAATGTACCTGCTATTGTGTTAGTAATCGTAGAGTTCCTTTTTGCCTCGAGAGAATACAGCCTATTCCAAATCAATAAATGTTATTACCTAACTTCGCTAAAATGTATCTGCTATTGTGTTAGTGATCGTAGAGTTCCTTTTTGCCTCGAGAGAATATAGCCTATCAATAAATCAATGAATGTTATCACCTAACTTCGCTAAAATGTATCTGCTATTGTGTTAGTAATCGTAGAGTTCCTTTTTGCCTCGAGAGAATACAGCCTATTCTAAATCAATAAATGTTATCACCTAACTTCGCAAAAATGTATCTGCTATTGTGTTAGTGATCGTAGAGTTCCTTTTTGCCTCGAGAGAATACAGCCTATCTCCAAATCCATAAATGTTATCACCTAACTTCGCTAAAATGTATCTGCTATTGTGTTAGTAATCGTAGAGTTCCTTTTTGCCTCGAGAGAATACAGCCTATCACCAAATCAATGAATGTTATCACCTAACTTTGCTAAGATGTATTGGCTATTGTTCTAGTGATCGTAATGTTCTTACTTTTTTTGGAAAATTTTTCTTATTTTCCTACTTTTTTCTCCTCTTATGACTTTTGGCTTCTGACTTTTTTAGCGATCTTATTCTTGTTCAAGTTCACTGAGAGCTGCTAAAAAACTGATGTACTACCTGAAGTTAATAAAAATGTTTTTGGCAAACTTTGCCTCTGTGAGAATTTTGGTGAAAATGGGGTTCATTAGTAAAGTTTTTGCTACAAACAGAGAAATTTGTCATGGCATGCTAAAAATTATTGTATTGTTTACAAACAGCTTTATTAAAAACTACATAAAAAACTAAATTTGTTACTTTTAGCTATCGTTATTTTTACCAAAAAATTCGTATTTTTCTGTATTCCCTACTCTTTTCTCCCTAAAACCCTCCCCTGATTATTTGTATATCCTTTGGCCGATCTGCTAGGCAATACACTGTCTGTTAGGTATACTGATATTTAACGGATGGTTAAATAATATGTTAATTATTGTAATGAAATACAAAACGTAACTGTTACTATATGAAATAAAGCCAAAAAACTGCCCTCCTTTAAGACCAATTCACTTTGGTGCCCGATTCGTCTGTATGCAAATTGCAGTTCCTTCATTATTGTGCTTTTCTTACCATCCACTCTCCTCCCCTCCAAAAAAAAATTGTTTTGCATACAGTTTTGATCAATTTTGGTTGGTTGTTTACAGGTGAAGTTAGGTGTTGTGTTCCTTTCTGCCATCTCCTTGTTTTACAATTTTTACTTTTTATTTTAATTCCTACTTGGTAATGATCTTGATTTGAAGTCGCACCGTCATGTTACGGTGTTTATTAGTACGCGCTTTTATGGGATTTTTTTTTGTGGCTAAAATAAGTATGAAAGTTATGAAAAAAAATAGTGTATGATTCCTGGGTAAAAATCTTGCATTGTACATGGTACTGAAGTTTACGGATGGACAAACAAGTAAGAAATTAAATAGGCTACAAAAAGTTCAAATAAACTTCTAAAATTTCTTTTTGGGAATTTATAAATATCATAATTCTGCTTCTCAAATTGAACAACAAAACACTTTAAAAGTTAAGCAATCACTAGTGTACACAATCATAATAAAATACTTTATGGTGGAAGTAGATTGAGAAACAAACCGAAAATAAAGGATGTGGCTTACAACACAAAGAACACTAGCTTGTTGCTAATGTTAACATCAAACAAATTTGGGAAAGAGCCACATTACCACATCCCAAAGGTTTTGTGGTATACATTCCTGTTAATTAGTGGGACTTTCACAAAAAAAACCTTGAACAGGAGGAAAGAATCATGACCTAATTGACACGCAATGTCTCGCGGACGGTGGAATTTACGTTGAATTGTCGCGCATAATCCTGTATTAGGCTATATCTGAATTAATTTGGCTTGACAGAAGCCCTCATTGTAGTCCTTGCATCATCTTTAGAAAATGGTTTCCGCGTATTCTGGCAAAAATTCTTGGGTTAAGGCCGTAACAAAAATTAATCGGATTTTATCGATCATTTGCTGGAGAATTACGACCTTAGTGCAGCCATGTTAATATCGATACACCGGCTGGTGGAGTACTGGGCCCTGGCAATGTGGTTAGTTGGTAACATCTGTTGTTGTCAGAAACACGGTGTGTTAACGCTGATAACGAAGACGGTACAGAAACGTGACGCCCTGGAAATACGTTAGAATTTGTTAATGAAGAAAGGTCGATGATTCGTAGTGGTAAACAATAATTAGAGAACACGTACAAAGTTTTTTGTTGTTTTTCAGTGACACGCAGTACAAAGCGTAGAAAAAGGCTGTGCTGTTGTGTGTGTGCATGTCTGTGTATCTCTCCATTTGTCAGTATCCACGATAAGTATTTAACGACCTGTCTGATTCATTCGTTTAAGATTTTACACGTACATTGTGCTCTCTTTGTGGATTTACATTCGCAAAGGAATAAACTTGGGCATGAGGTTTTTGGATTTTTGACTCTCTAATACAGAAGACACAACAGTGCGTCACGTAACCCTTTATAACACCCAAACTCACAACTGGTATAAGAGAAGCCGCCAAGTTTCCAAAAAGGGTCGGCCTTTGAAAGTAGTGATATCATTCAACCAGGGAAAGGCCGCCAAGGTTAATCCTATTAGCCAAGTTAGTCGCACCGAATAATACTTCAAAAGTGAAATGAAAACTAGAATGTTGCTACGCACATTAGCAGTCTTCAAGTTTTCATTTAACGTCCAAAGCATTATTGTGTAATAATCATCGAATTCATGCACGAGCGGTGTTACCTCGATAAATTAACAAGAATTACTTGAACAAATTTAACCAAGCTTACCTGGTGCCCTTTTGTTGTTAAATGAAGATCATACCAAATGATAACCCAAAATTCGTCGCAATAAGTTGGTCAGTGGTTACTTAAATGTAAATTACGCATGGGAGTGCTTTCGAGGGGGGGGGGGGGAGAACTGGTGGGGAGAAAAACACAATCGAGTGAACAGAACGTCAGAAATATATCTAAATTCACCAGTATTTTCATGGAGGTTTTTTTTAATGAACGAAAAAAGAGAAATCATTACGAATAAGAACGAAAAGTAAACCCTATTACCTGTTCTTCCAACAAATTTTAATAAAGAACAAATTTGATGAGATTGTACGTGATTATTGTTCCAAAATTGTTTTGTAATTTACCAGATTACATTTGATTGGCGGGTGGCCTCGGTGCTTAAAAAAACTGGATATTAAAGTAAGATTGGTTTATTTTTCCTCTTTTTATTTTTTTTCGATTGTTTTAGTTCGAGTTTTCTGACAATGGATTTAAATTTGTGCCTTTGAGGGGTTGTGTTACTAGTTTTTTTTTAAATAGTATTCCTTATTTTTAACTGACGATCAACTAAAGTGTTACTATTACTGGTTTTTACTTTACATTTCATTAAGAAACTTTTTTATTGATTTTGAGAAAAAATGATTTTGTGGACTTAGTGGAAGTAGGCAACTGCGTACTGGAAATAGGTTTAACAAAATTTGCGGAAATCAAGAAGTGTTTTGCTTTCGTTTGTAAACAAGATTGTTGTCAACACCCCTGGCTGCTCACAAAATGGAAAAATCTAGTAAGCTCTGGTGAGGTGTCGTTGCGCATGGGCACCCCCTCAGTCAGCGAGTGTTCAACAAGAAAACGAAAGATCCTGGGTTCGAGTCTCAGTCGGATTTGTTTTTTTGCTAGCTTTTTCCAGTTATTGTGAATATAGAGGTCTACTGAATGGTTTTCCAACAGTGGTATTTTATGCACACTGTGAACAGAAAGATGCATTTAAATAAAGATTGACACTAAAATCTATAACATGCTTGCTGTCCCGAAATGTGTATTAGGAGGTGTTCGGGACTGTACATGGTGGGGGGGGGGGGGAGATTGCGGCTTATTAGCGTGTCGACAGCAAAGTCATTAGCGCCAACCTCAGTCACAGTGAAGTGGTCCGGGTTGCCACTGCGCTGTACGTGGTGCCAGAGACCTGAAAATGATGAAAGAGTGAATGATGAAAGAGTAATGATGGAAGAGTAATTATGAAAGAGTGAATGCGCTTAACAGGACCGTTCAAGCTCAATCAAACGTGAAAAAACGTATATCTAAACATCATTTTTATTATTACTTTGTAATTATTATTTTTATCACAAGTCTTCACTGCTGGCCAAGAAGGTATGCCGTAAATTCCCTTTATTCAAGCTTGATCTTCTGTTGTCCGATCGTCCGTTATATTAGGATGTTAGTTGTTTGGGCAATATCGTCTTCAACACTGTAAGTGGAATAGTTGCTCACTCTTCCGCACCCACCTTTTTTTTAATGCGGTTAGGTAACCTTAAAGGACATTACAAATTTATTCAGGTCACTCCATCAACATTAGAATGTTCCCTACTAGCTATGGTTATTACAGGTATATGTGACTCTCCGGGTAACCATTCCGGAGTCGAAGGGTTATTTACCCTTATCTGCATAGGAAATAAATGTATAATGGATTGTTATCGGTTTGTTGGTACCTTCCATTTTAGTAAAGGGCAAAGGTCACACTACCATCCCAGTTCTCTTTAGGATTTTGGTTTATTGGACAGTCAGTTGTAACAGTGTTGGAGGTAATAGCGATCTGTTAATCTCACGAAAATGGTGTCTTAAATTATTAGCATATCTGGCGTTACTGTAAACAATACGATAATTACGCAGAAGAGCTTAGAATACATTAATTTGTGCTAGGTCCGTCAAGCTATAGCGTCATCACTGACCTGTTTGGTAAACTAAACGAACATTCGGCTGAAACAGAATGGTTTAGTAGTTATTAGTTATCTTTTAACTGTACTTACGCACTGTTACTTGCCGATTTAATTAACAGAAGTCGTTTGCTTGGGAACTAATTAAATTTTTCTCTTGATTTTAGGTAAGTTGCTGTTGTGTAGTGGATGCGCTTTGATCCGTAAATACCCTGCTGGTGGAAATGTGAAAGGTAACGTGCCGTACGTTTTACATCTTTATGAATTACGATACATCTATATATGTTTTGTAACTATCTATGTGAGCTAAATTTAAATTGGGATTTTGTTTCTGCCTTACCACGACCATAATGTTCAAATCCGCAGTAGGTCCGAATTTTTGCTCGGTTGTCTCCCGGTGTTCTACAAATGAGAAGCATAATAAATCATACACACACCTATAAATCTGTATGTGTGGTGTTTATGTTTTATTGTCCGTGCTTATCATGTCTAATCTGATAATTTGTCTAATTTGTCTAATATGAATTAAAAAAAAAGCCAAATAGTGACGACAAAACACAATTAAATTGTAAAATTCATAGACTGGTGATAGGTACTTTTTATTATCATTATTATCAAAACTCGTTCCAACGTCAGATGCGAGCCACCGCAGATTTACACACCCAACGATTTGAGGACTTGAAATTTGGAATAAAGTGTATACTTATTTACTGTCACCTGTGGGAGATAATAATTGGCGTGGCAAACTTTAATACAGGAAATTTCCTCAGTGCACCTAACAGAGCAGCAGGAAGGCAGGAGCACAAGAACAAGAACTTAAAGGAATACTAAACCCTCATTTTTCCAATTTATTTTATGTTAGTTAAGACCTCAAAAGCCCTTTTAAGACTTTTTAAAATCTCGCCTACGTTGATAATAACGTCGACATAAATAAAAACAACTACCACTTTTAAGTCACCTATCCTGACAAAAACGGTGTGAGCTCGTGTCATGGAGAGGCTTTGACGTCATCTTTCTTAAAGCCACTTGGGATGAGGTCATATTCCTCTCTTTGTGCTGCACCAAGTTGCGATAGCCTCCGGGCAACGCTGTTTAGTTTCAGGGCGCCTGCGCAGTTGAGACAGGCAGCCTGGAATGCGGGAAGAAAGATGACGTGACTCTGCGCCATGGATTTTCACCAGCGATTGGGAGTTAAGGTTAATTTTCGTTTGCTGAAAGTAAACCGTTTAAAAGTTCGTATGGAGTTATCATTAACATGCATTGACGACGGATGCCTGTTAATATTAATTCCAGTACCTAAACTAAAAAATACAAAAATTCATAGCTGGAGGGTTTAGTATTCCCGTAAAAAAAATTCCGTTAAGAACTAGGAATGTTTTGGACGGCGGCGCTGACTTATACCGACACGGAGTCATGTTAATTACCGGATTTTGTTAAATACTGACACGCATGTGCGAGCTGGAATTACAGTAACTCCGGTTTCTTAATTTACTTTAAAAGTGTTAGAAATAATTCGGAATTGTGGTAACACAGTGTTACCCTAACTCTTGTCTAATTGGACAATAATATGGATGCGGTTTCTGATGTTATATGTACAGCCGCATCGAGCGCGGCAGCACAAGCAAGGCAGGGATGTTATTTATGGTAATTCCGGTTCCCTTGCAGGCGTCCGTATTTCAAAAAAAACAAGAACTATGGTAACTCCGTGTTATAACAATTCCGGATTATTTCAGATACTTTTAAAGCAAATTAAGAAACCGGAGTTACTGTAATTTTGGGTCCCACACACGGGTCAGCATTTAAGAAAATCCCAGAATTAACGTGACTCCGTGTCGGTACAATTCTGGCGCCCCTATAAATGTTCCCTTGGTGCTTGGTGGTAACGAAATTGTGTGAGCCACTGTCGTATGAAAACCAATCGGTTTATGAACTTCGTATAAGATCGACGTATTCCATTAGTACAAACTCGCCTAGATTGTACTTACGGAATGATATCGGTGATCCATCCCTGTAATCCGTCTTATACTGGGACAAACCATAAGATGACCAACAAGGGGCGCCGGAATTGTATCGACACGGAGTCACGTTAATTCTTGGATTTAAGATGGATTACAGGGATGGATAAGCGATATCATTCCGTAAGTACAAACTAGGCGAGTTTGTGTTAATGGAATGCGCCGATCTTATACGGAGTTCATAAACCGATCGGTTTTCATACGATCGTGCATGGCTCACACAATTTCGTTACCACCAAGCAGCAAGGCAACATTTATACACGTTCCTTCAGCTTACCAGTCGTCGAAGCGTGAATGTACATTCGTCCAAGACTCAGTGGCTCAACAACGTAAAATCCATGCATGCACCCATTTCCTTCCAAAAACCTTCCCCTTCCTCCGCCCTAACCTACACATGGAGGTAGCTTCATCACCACCATTTGCATTCCCAATGCCACTAGTGACAGCAATCCCCCGTTGATGCCAAAGGGTTCCCTTACCTCCCCTCCTCACCCCCAAACTATACACTGCCCCCCCCCCCCCCCCCCCCAAATCTATAACGTAGTCCCAACACTACCTCCGCGTTCAGGAGTGTTGGAAAAGGCTTGCTGCGAGCGGGTGCCGTGGCTACGGGCAGCATATGGTTCGGCTTACGGGCAAAGGAGTCCCGGGAGATTTGCACTTGCAAATCCCGCCTCACATACAATCGATTTTGTGTCTGTCAGAGGCGGAAATACGGTCTCCAATGAAAGCTCATTGGAATCTTCAAAGGCAAAAGAAAGAAAAAGAAACGAAAAAAGAGAAAAGCAAGAGTGAAAAGAAAGGGTGGAAAAAGTGAGAAAGAAACCTGGGGTGCTGGAAAAAGGCAGAATACGTATGTCTTCATTTTCAAGAAAAACATACGGGTACACACGCACAAACAGAAATGGCAAAAGAAGGGCAGGCAAATTCTTATTCATGCAAAACAAGCTCTCTTCTACGATTGCGATGCATTCGTAGATTTTTACCGAGGCCTCCTACCGTGTCCCTTTCTTTTTTTATTTTTTTTTAATAGCAATGCATTGCGAGGTGTTCCTGTAAATGTGTGTCAATTCAGAAATAGATTCTTTTTACCCTCTCGATGCTAGACTAAACGAACAAGGTTATGATTTCCAGCCGTTTGCATAGAGTTTGTTTCCATAGGGTGTTAAATCATAGCCGTTGGGAGAGAGTAAGGCCTATTTACAATTTGCTGATTATTTAATTCTAACGCCTATTTTCATCCGTCGCCTAGCCAACGGAACTTGAGGGATTGACGCTGTAGTTCGTACTCAATTTACGTAATTGTTGAAGCCTAACGTGTTGTCGCTTTTGCAACTTTGCACCTAAGTTGGTATTTTTCTGGGAGGTTTAGGTTCTTGAATACACGAACAATTATTAATTGCATGCATTAAAACATATTCTGCTAAAGTGAAACCCAAACTGTTTACAATAAATCCATGTTATTCCTAATTTTCAAAATGTTCTTGACGCCATTACCAATGTTTCAGCCAAAATACATGTAATTCGGAAAACCCAATTCCCAATTCGTAACGTCAACAACATGAGGGATTGAGACTGTAGTTCGTACTGAATTTACGTATTTGTTGAAGCCTAAAGCCCTATCCAGACTGTCTGCTCGCGGCTGCACGGCGACGGAGTATGGTGTAAAAAGACTTCAATATTGGTTCTTAAACGCAACACCAACCATACTATTGCACCAATTTTGACCTTGTAGGCACGTAGTTACGCATCGCTTCGCACGACGTTTTCTTCTGTCTGGAGAGGGCTTTACGTGGTGTAGCAATAACTCTGTAGGTAAGATGGTCTTTTTCTGGGAGGTTTAGGTTCTTGAATACATATATAAGCAATTAATTGTTTATGTTAAAAGATACCCTGCCTAAATGGAACTCCAACTGTTTACAATAAATCCATGTTATTCCTAAATTTTCTGGACGTCTTTATCAAAGTTGCAGTTAAAATACGTATAATTCGGCAAACGCAATTCCCAAATCGTAAAGTCAGCAGCCGTGTATATATATATGATTGAAGTCCTCACTACAGCAAAACTAAACCTATTAATTTCTCCGTTTCTATTCAATATATTTCGACCAAACTTGGCCAGATAGTACATAGCAACTTTTCCCAACTTTACACCAACTTTTATGCAATTCCGTGCAAGAATAAACGTACGGATCCACACGGAAATTCGAAAAGTGTTCACTTCTTTTTGTTGTTGTTCTTGTGTGACACGAGTTCAGAAAAAACTACTGCACCTACCGAAAATCTGAAACATGATCTAATTCAGAAATTTCCTTGGGCTTCATCCTCACAGAGACCACTTTTTTAATTGGTTGAGCCGTTCCGGAGTTACATTGTTTGATCCATTGTTTTACATGGTTATAATTAGGGAACTTTGCCACTCAGCAAACGCCAGTTTCATTCTTCGTGCATGTGTTATGTCGTGGTTACAAGGTTGATTGTTGACGGGTGAAATAATGACCAGGAGTGGTTAACGCTCGTTAAACCCTTTGAAATCCTTTGAAAGAATTCGTCTGCGGCCTTGCAGTGCTGGCAACACCGGTTCTCGTCCGATCACCAAAGTTAAGCAGCATTGGCCCCGATTGGTACTTGGGTGGGTGAATCCATTCCGGGTGCTGCAGACTTAGGGCTTCGTCGGGCAGATGACCGGGTGCGGTCAACGCTCGCTAAAACCCTTTTGAAAGAATTCGTGTTTCAGCTAAACTGATATAGTTTTAAACCAAACTAAGTAATGTTCGGCCTCGAAATTGGCAGCTATAGAAACGATAGAATGTCGTATTTATTTCGCAGATTCAAGATTTCAGAGCTGAGATGAATATTGTTTCGAAATGGGCTGAAACAATCGAGTGCATGCATAAACCTTTAGTGTGACGCCATAGCTGTAAAAAAGGTACACGGATTAGAAACAAAAACGTCAAGTGTGCCGTAAAAAAAAAGGATTATATGATTATATGATTAAAATGTACACGGATAAAAATTGATCATGTTTAATTGAAATAATCAAATGTACAATTGAGAAAATTGCATCTGTTTAAGTTCTTAAACAGATGCACTTTTCTCAATTGTACATTTGATTATTTCAATTAAAAATGATCAATTTTTATCCGTGTACATTTTAACAAGTAAAGTGAAACTTCAATCATATAACCCTTTTTTTTTTTACGGCACACTTGACGTGTTTGTTTCTAATCCTAAAGAGTTCTTAGCAGTTCTATTTTAAAGTTTTTTTTTAATACTAACACGTTACTACGGCCGATGTAAGTTTTAAGACTAAACAATGTCATTGTTCAAATATTCCACATATTTTGTTCATATAGCCACCGTCCTTACCAATATACAGCTTAAATGTATAATTTGTTGAACTCTTCAGCATGTAATGGCTGTCACTGGAGTTAATTTGAATCACTGTAGTGAAGAAATTAAGCCATTCGTCTGCAGAGTGATCAACAAATGAAGCCATGGCAGCAAGTAGCTTAAGGCCAAATATCAAACTGGGTTGTAGAGCACGACTGGCCTTTAAAATAGTTCTTCATCGTTCTAATGTTCTAACAGTGTTCAACATAGGATGACCAACGGCATCGAGTAAGTTCTACCAACAATCACGAGTGGCGCAGCCACGAGTTGTTGTTGCCAGAACTCCGAGACGTCGTTGGTTATCCTGCTTATACCACCCACATATTGTGTCTTGGCTGCAACAAACAAGAAATCGTCCTGGCGTTGTATAACTCAGAAGCTTGATAAGTTGACTGTGCGTGTAACAATGTTTACACAAAGACAGCATTGTTATTTCTTTTTCGGCAAAGGGTTCTGTGCTCGTGTTTATTGACTGTAACACGATTTCAAAGCACCCCATCAACGTTCATACAGCAGAAACTCACCGACGAATATCCCCTTCCGACAATTTCTCTAACAAAATTTGTAGAAATTGTTTGAAGGGGCTATTCGGCGTTGAGTTTCCGTGGTATGAACGGTGATGGGGTACTTCATTATCGAGTAATAATCGAGAAATAAAAGTAGATAACCTGTCTTGACTAACTGGATTATTCGTCGTTGTGCGATGACGGATGTTTTCGTAATCTTGAACAGTGATGCGGTTGCAAGGCAATAAACGTGTAATTACAGGACGGAGAGCCAAATGGGTTCCATCAGTGATAAATAAACGTCAACAAACATTTAATTACGTGCATATACGTGTGTGATAAATAAACATATATTCAAATGCTTTTTATTTAACAAATAAATTAAAAATAATCAAAAATATGAAAGACGGTTGTGTCAGCTTGGCTAGCATATAAAGCTTCTCTGGAAGGCAACATTCATCGGGTAGGGTGAGAGCTAATTTAGAAGTAGAATAGGTGTAGAATTTATAAGTGCTGAATAGTTGTTGCGTTGTTGTGTTCCTTTAGGTAATTTATAATCAATATTCCGATTATTTTTGTCAATATCCGATTATTCACGATAAATGATGAATAACTGATTACTTTTCTAAACTTTCGAATGGTTCCAGCCGTTGTAATAAATGGTTCCATATTTGTAATAAATTCTAATTGGCCGGATCTATCATATGTATTTATTTTCTGCGGTTCTTTAACCATATGTTTAGACTTTTTTTATAGTTGGTTTCCACGCTTTGTTTATGTAGTAGATATCCGTGAGTCCTTGTCGATTTAACGGCTATAATTGCTCGCGAGCAAGAAACGGCTAGTCCAATATCGAGTGGGTGGAGGGAAACACGAGTGGGCGAAGCCCACGAGTTTTTCCCCTCACCTCCGAGATAGTGGTTTAGCCGTTTCGAGCTCAAGAGCAATTATAGCCGTTAAATCGACAAGGACTCACGGATATGTATTTTAATGCTAAGGTGTGACGTCGAGCTAATTTATCGTGTTATTAAAGGTTTTTGAAGACTTGTTTCAAGAATTAAGGATTTTCTACATGCTACTTATGTAAATTCCTGAACGGAAGTTCCGGTTTAAAAACGGGGTTGGAAGCTTCCTGTGTATGAAGGCCGACCGAAGGAAAGAGACGCTGCGTAATACCGATGATTGTGTTTAAGGTAAAACTGTATTTTTTGTCTACTTTAATAGTTTAAATAAGATGAGTATATAACATGCGCTATTTGGTTGAGTCTCGTAGGTTTTTAGGTGTGTCTAGGAAGTGTCAGTAGCCTAGTTTTCGTACCGTCGGAACGAAAGATTGCCGGGTTGCCTGTTGGGCCATTCCTCCGTGGGTGGGGGTCTAGCATAGTACGCGAGTATTTATTATTTATTTTCCGTGTTAGGCTAGAAAGAAAAATGTCGCAGGTTGTAAATGTGCCTGTTTATGCTGGTTGCATTTTTGTTGTGTACGGTAATTTTACAAAGTCGGGTCATATGTCACATGGTGGAGCAGGGGTTGTGTAGACCCACGTAAAAAGTGTTAGATTATCAAAAAAGTCTGGGTTATCAAAAAAAGTGTGGGTTATCAAAATTAACCCACTGTGACGTGTATGGATTATCATATTAACCGTATATAACGACTACACTTTTAGCATGGGGATGTATTAGCGTGACGTCACCACCGTGCATTAATTTCTGTTATTACCCTTTTTGTTTCCTTTCTAGGTTTTTCGAGAAGTTATTTGTATGTAGCTCTTCAGCTGTGTTGTTGGCCAAAATAAGGCGAGATTTTGTCAAATTATGGGCCCAAATAGTCAATTTGTTGCTATGCCCTTCCTTTTCTTGCATTCCTTCTTACTCCACAAAGAAATAATATAATGACAAAAATGTGTAAACACACACAAACGGAAATGCAGTAACAGCCGTAACAAGTATGGCATAGCACCCGCCAAACCTCAATGCCAAATTTATTAAATATTGTTTTTTCTAAATTCTGGACAGCAGCAATTGTTGCAAGGAACTGGCATATTCAAATGACATTCCTAGATGATGTCAATGTAAGTGTATAGCCTTACGTAATAATTATGTTCCCTCAAACACAGGTCGTAGTGTCGCAGTGTGGCTTAAGCTTATTTAATTATCGCCTATTACGCATCCAGTTATGGTTCCAAACATGCTCAGTTCGTACTGTACTTGAATTATTTGTAAAGATTTACTACAGGGTGGTCTACAAAAAACTGACGACCCAACATTTTTTAAGTCCAACATTTCTAGTTAGCACCCCTCAGAACCAGAAAGGACAGCAATCTTCCCGTTTCATTAGATTTGATTTCTGCCCTCTCCAGGGTATGAGGGGTGATAACTAGAAAAGTTTAACTTAGAGAATGTTAGGTCGTCAGTTTTTTTTTGTGGACCACCCTGTATTTTACTTTTTGAACCCACTCCTATAGCACATCTTGGAAACCCAATGGGTAGAACAGCCAACTCTAAGACGAGCTAAAAATTTCACCAAACAAGTTTGAGTATTTTGCCGAAGACAGGTTTCATGTCATCTCTCTTTCCATGTATTCTATATGTCAGCAGCTGTTCACATTCGAGTGAAGGCTGGGCTAATACAGTGATGTGCATTTTTGGAGCACAGCTTTTTCATCATAGTGTATGAACGATAACGTAACATGATGGAAGTTCTCTAAAGCCACGATCGTATTAACTGGAGTTAGGGCGCTTTTACGCCACGACTCGTTTTCGCATTCTCGCGGCTAGAATTTAATTGCGATGGCAATTGTGTCGTTGCCATGGTTACAACGCTACCTGGATTAACTAAATCCAACATCATTTGAGTAAATGCTTACGGTCTTGTAATCCGTGACAATAAGGTAAAGAGTTCCTCATGACAAAACAATTTTCCCCGTCGCTTCTAATGCACATTATTGGCTGTTTACGTTGCGGACTGGTAGAGCTCAAACCGCCGCCATGTTGGAATTTTACATGATTGCTAGGTTCTAGCTGCGATTCCTAAGCTTCTTGTTAAGGTTTTTTTTCCTTCTGTGATTGGTATTAAACAGCATTCGTAGATAAGTAAAGTAGCTTTTTTACCACATTATGGCTGAATTTTATATGTCACCATAATACTTTTCCTTTTTTAAGGCGAGGTATTATTTTTATCTGGCGATGCCTATAAAAATCACAAATTCTCAGTAACCACATTTGTCAACACATTTGGCTTCAAACAAATTTTAATTGACATGTCTTTATTTTATTTTATTTTATTTTATTTTATTTTATTTTATTTTTAACGCACAACATATTACTCAGATCGGATAAGGGATGGCACTGCAACCATCATATTCCAAACTATTGTAATCGGTTGCCAGTGATTACTCTTGTAGTAACATTTTTTAAATCTAATGCGGAAATTTCAAAATATTGGTCCAAGAGTAATTATCGGGAAACGGTTTTAATTTCGAATATGTCAGGTTAGGTCGCCATCTTGATCGGATATGAGTAATACATTGTGCCTTAACGTTGGAATTAGGATGGAAAAATAAACATACAATAACAGACATTTTTTAAGCAAAATGTCTTGACTATGTGAACAATTGTAACTTAAAAAAAAATTCAAATGTTACGTAATGTGAATTTATTATCAATTATTCGTAATAAAACCATGAATAATTATGCACCT
The DNA here is from genome assembly GCA_023313725.1 of Lithobius niger. NCBI lineage: Eukaryota > Metazoa > Arthropoda > Chilopoda > Lithobiomorpha > Lithobiidae > Lithobius > Lithobius niger. The sequence goes on from JAHWFP010089753.1 coordinate 83,882, forward strand.
AATAGCGCAATTTTTGCCGAAATTTAAGTTTCGTCGATACTTAAAGAAATAGAAATTAGCTGTAAATATTAGTATTTAATGCACGGCAGTGACGTCACGCCAACACATCCCAATGCTAAAAGTGTAGCCGTTATATACGGTTAATCTGAAAACCCACACACGTGATCGTGGGTTAATTTTGATAACCCACACTTTTTTCGATAACAGCACATTCCCTGGCGACATATTACGCACTAACACGAAAAAAAAAAAACCTCGCGTACGATGCTAGCCCCCTCCCCACCCCCACCCACGAATGAATAGTCCAAGACGAACCCCCCGACAACCTTTCGTTCCGACGGTACGAAAACTAGCCTACTGACACCTTCTAAACACACTTAAAAACCTACGAGACTCAAGCGAATAGCGCATTTTATACGCTATATCTTATTTAAACTAATAAAGTAGAAAAAATACGATCTTACCTTAAACACAAATGTCGGTGACTGGGACTGGATATAGGGACGTCCTCGCGTACGTGAGACTTTCACAGACAGGAAGTTTAAACCGGAAGTTTGATTTCAGGAATTTACGTCATAATTCACAAATAAAATTTTCAAATACATTTTTTTTTAATCTCAAATAACTAGACATGTTGGCTCGACGTCACACCTTAGGATTAAAACACATATCCGTGAATTAGACTGGGTTATCCCGAAATAATTGCTCGTCTGCTCGAAACGGAACAGTCCAAAGATCTAGGGGTAGCAAAATCGAACCGCGCTCGTTCGATTTCGCAACCCCTCGATCTTTGGACTATTCCGTTTCTCGCAGACGAGCAATTATTTCGGGATAACCCGGTCTACTTCACGGATATCTATTACTAAATGTTAGCTTCAATAATTTCTTTGTTTAATACTTTCATCGACAAAGAAAAGTGAAATAACAGCCCGATAAGTCTGTCCTCCTGTCCGGGTTTTTTTTTTAATTTGTGCAGGAGTTACAGATGTATGATAAGATCTAGATTTGGAATTTGTAACGTGTGGCGCAGTGGCAACCAGGACCACTGTACTGTAACTTGTAACTGAGGTTGGTGATAATGACATATAGCTGTTGACGCGCCATTAAGCATCAACTCCCGAAAGACCACGAATAAATTAGAAAAGAGTGACTTATTGGAAATTACTGTAAGCCATATTGTGCAACCCCCATAACGAACGAATGGATTTCACCATCGAAACACGTGACCCTGATTTGCATACACCTTGCAACTTGGTTTTAGGGGAGAAATTGGTGGTTTTTAACTGTTTTAAATAACTGTTTTTCTGCTTTTAATGTAGGATGACTTAGTGGCTTTTGCCATGCTTTAATTTTATTGCTAACCTGATGACGAAAACTGAAAACTTTCGAAACTTTGTTTGTATATTTTTATGTAGCACTGCTTAGGTTGGTCTTCATATAATGTACACATAAAAAATACAGTCTTACCTGCATTAAATCACAATAAAACATTAAAAACACAAAATGAACACGTTCAATGCCCTATGCAGCTCGCAGAAACCAAACACATCGTATACAATGAGCAAAATGGTAAAGATTCTGAGAAAAACTTACGACCCTTAGATGTATTCTTAGGGCCAAAGATAAATCAGTTGAAAGATTATTTGCCATAGTTTTGGCGTTGACACATTTCTCACTTTCAAGCTTACCTAACAGGCTGGGATCCTAAATTGTTCAGCTTCAGGCTCCCGTTTTAGGATTACATTACTTAAATAGGACGGAAAGCCGACGGTTCAACAAAAGTCAGATAAACACAGATGCAAACCTATTTGCGCTACCTTTTGGACTTGTATGTCAGACTGCATGAGCGGGGAATGGAACCCACGACCGTTGAAACCATGGTCGTGTCAGTATGGCTCAGCGGTAGGACCTCGGCCTTTGGTTTCAAAAGTCGTGGTATCGATTCCCCGCTCAGGCTGTCTGATATATACGTCTAAAAGGCAACATAAATAGGTTTGGGACTGTATTTATTGCATTGCTTACTATCCTATATAGTGTAGTCTAGTATTTTGAAAAGTACACTTTTAGTGTTATTAGTGTTTTATTACGAATTAATGAAGCAAGCAGTCTGCATTAAAGACTGGCCTTGTGAGGAAATACAATACACTAGTCTGAGAAAGAAAGAAAAGACAACTGCCCCGACTGGGACTCGAACCGAGGACTTCCCGTTTACTAGCCGGGCGCTCTAACCACTGCGCTATTAATCTCATCTTTTTTATATGTACATCTTTGGGCTTCAGTACAAACGTGACGGATGGATCTCGAACTGTAATTCTTAGAAATGTTTTATTAATGGATTTCGGTGTGTAATAATTTCGCATCGAATTATCTAAGGCCTATTATCTGCTTGAAAACGGAGTACGCTAATCTCACCTTTTTTTTTTATGTGTACAGCTTTTGGACTTCGTTACAACAAACTTACGCGAGACCGATCTCAAACTGTAATTCGTAGAAAAATGTTGTTTTATTAATCGATGTCGGCTTGTAATAATTCCGCATCTAATAATACAGCAGCAGATGTTCCATCGTCGAAGCCTCTGTGTTCCATTCCTTGACATTGTCAGCGGTAATAGGAAAACGCACGCAGGCGCCCACACAGTTACCTTATCCATTATACACCGACGCCATAGAACCAGTGCACTGCACACCGAAGCTAGTAGCTTTTATCCTTTCTCTTCGGGGGTCTTTGAACTCGTGAAAGAAACGTGGAAAGGGGGGAAGAAAAAAGCGAATAAGATGGAAGGAAAAAGGAAGAGAAGAAGAAAGGAAGACCTCAAGAAGCGAGAACCTCGACTTCTTCGAGTTCTTCCTTTTTGGAAATCTTCGACGTCGTTCTTCGTTGCAAAGGCCGTGGCTGGTTGCCTTTAGCTTGCTTGGCTTGACTGCTTCTTCGTTCCTCATTGGTACGTATCGTGTCTTCATGGTGGGGTGCAGGGTGGCGTAGGGTGCATGGTGCATGGTTGCGATTCACGGTTTCTTGCACCCTCCTTTGATAGGACGGAATTCATTAGCCCGAGGCATTTCTTTGATCAAAAGCTCACTTTAAAGGCCCTTTTCTCTAGCCCCATGGATCTCCCACGTGAGCCCTGTCAACAAGGACTGAGAGAAAATATGGCCGCGGGGTAGTAAACAGTCACATAAATGTAGTCCTGTGCTACCACGCGATTCGTTCGTTCGTTCAGCCAATCGATATAGAAGGAAAGCAGTTTGGGGGGAGGGGAGGGGAAGGGGATTGTGAGGGGTCTGGTGTTGGTGCTGCTACAACAGGGACCTGGTTCGCAATCACGTCTGGCAGGGCAACGCAAAGCGAGGGAGTAGAGGTATAAGTGGGTGCGCTGTAAAAGCTTATGGCACACACAGAGAGTTTTGGCGCGTATTTCGAGGCTAATGCAACCATAACACGTTTTCCGTTTCTGGAGCTGAGTCGAACCAAGATTATGACCGATTATCGAGGTCGCGAACAACACGCCATGGATATGGTTATGGCCCCTCGCATTTTTTGTCCCCCCTGTTGGCGGACCTAATTTTGTCCTGTTACGGCAAGGGGAACATCTTGAAGGGGTGAGAACAAATCGGGTAATTTGGTTTAGTAGATTCGTGACAATCATCAGAATAGCTAAGCATTAATGCTTTATTGCGTCAGATAAAATCGACACAAGTTTTGCATTAGTTATCATTGATAATATTTAGTGAGCGGTATTCTTTTCAAAATTTAAGAACTAGCTGAAGGACTTGGTGTTGAATACACCGTTTGCAACGCTGATTGTGTATGGTAGCTCATGTGTATGTCCGTGTTCGACCGAATTAAGTTTCTTCAAATTATCGCGAACACTGGCTAGCAAACGCTGATTTCGTTCGCTTCGTTCACTCAATCAGCGCACTCAAATCCCTCCCCCCAACTGCTAACGATCCTCTCTTTCTAATAATAGTAGTGAGTATTGTGCGCGCGGTGTATCTTGAGTCCGGCAAGTATTGTGTGATCCTGGAAGGGGTGGCTTTAATCGATGGCCGCCATTGTTTTTGTAAACATCTTGGATATCAACAAGGCACTCTGCCACTGAAAACGTACAATCGATTATCTGTGTTCGTTCTGCGGAGAACTCAAGATAGGCCGCGGACACTATAGTTTATTACGACGGCTCGAAGTGAACTTGTGTGTGCCGAATAAGTCAGGTACAATATTAGGCTCATGATAACGAATAATGTGGGGGTAATATTATTTTGAACATAAATACATGGTGGGCATCAGAAACAAAAATAACCACAACGTAACAGTTTAAGTACAAAAAAAAAATAATAATCACTAAATACATATTCCACATTTATGTATAAACACTATATTAATAAAACAAATCAGACCGAAGGTTTATCTAGGAATTGCTTGATCGATTTCTTGATTAAGCAAGAAGTAATCGAATAGTCTATTTTTAATCGCATTATCCCATCAATTTGGAGTAGTTCAATAGGGATTTCATTAAATATAGAAGGAATTTTATATTTGTTTGTTCGTTTGCCATAGTGATTCTTGGCAAAAGGCACTTCATATCGATATGGGGTTTTCCTGAAATAGGTATTCTTTATTGCTGAGCTTAATTTGTGGTCACAGTTAAAATAGTTTTATAGAATTACAAAGAAATCTCTAAGTCTTTTAATTTTGAGAAATTTGTTTTCCTGTATATTTTTTTAGATTTTAAATTCCGTATTCGTTAAAATGATAGCTTCCATTATGTATATTCTTCCATGTTCATGTTCATTACACCCTCCACAGCTAATGTTGACTTACTAGTGATCACTTCTATTATTCTATTCTACCAGCTATGTTCATGTTCATGCTGACGGTAAAGCCCCC
>JAHWFP010089753.1:104499-119918 GCA_023313725.1 Lithobius niger
GAGAGAGAGAGAGAGACGGAGCGAAAGACAGAAAAGATGGTGGTGGGGGTAGGGGGGAAATGGCGGCATACATGTTTCAACTTCCTGTTTGTTTGCCCACTCACTCCCTTCCTAATCGGCTCAATTTGATATGACAGCCTAGTAATATTAAGTTAATGCAAATCGACTTCAACAACCGCAGAACAAGTTTATAAATAGTAACTCCGGAAAATAAACAAAACAGAACTAAAAGAGGAAGAAGAGTGGATTGGATTGTGAAGAAGAGTTCAGAGTGAAATAAAGGATGGAATGCGCCCAACGACCACACTATTATTAAAACTAGGGCCATAGATTAGAAAGTTAACTAGATATGCCGTCTTACTTCTTCCCGTCCTACGCGGACCTCTGGCGGTAGTTGCGGCTACTAATACATCTGCTAATGCTTTTGCCTTCGAAGCAGCAGAAGGCAAAGCATTAGCAGAGGTATTAGTAGCCGCAACTACCGCCAGAGCTCCGCGTAGGACGGGAAGAAGTAAGACGGTAATCTAGTTAACTTTCTAATCTATGCTAGGGCCGTCATCAGTTCCACTGTCGACATAATGGAGCGGGCTCCGCTTTCTTTGCTGTTTGGCTGTCAATCGGATCGGATCGGATTTGCGTTGTAATTTCTAAACCATAAGAGACAGCTGCTTTGGGTTTGGGGTATTGGAAAGGTGGTGAAAAGACCGTGGAAACGGTGTATTCAAACGTCCAACTCGGTCGACGAAAAGTGAAAATATCTTGAATTTGGTTTACTGCCGCCTAACGCCGCCTGTTTATCATCAACAATCAACATTTTAACAATCGGATACCTTGAACAATTAGAAACGGCTTCGCATGTCGTTGTTGTTTTGATTTTGGCTCTTGCTATTGGTCCATTTTGCCACCCTGATGGTTCCTCAACCCCATGTCCGATTTCGGATTTTTGTTTTGATAAACCTTGTCCGGACTCCCGTGCTACTGCATGCAAAGTTTGGTTTAGATAGTCCTCGTGGTTTTCACGTGATGCGCGGTCTAAGATTATGTTGGAGTGTCTTCACAGCGGAGCTACGCTCCAATAAGAGGATTTAGCCATATATATGGGGGTGCCAAACAATGATAGCCCTTCCTCCCCCCAGGGTAAACTAAGCTTAATAGAAAAAATAATGAAAGCACCGATAAGTAGTCCATTTTATTGTGAGTTTACACTCACAAGCTCTATATTTAGTGTTCACTCCATTGGCGTCACGAACAGGTTGAAAAGAGTAGGATAGGAAGACAAAAGTGACTCAAAAAGCTCCGTGTTAAACTCCATTAAATCCCGAAGCACAGCATCGATGTGCTCCTCCATCCCGGTACGACTAATTCGAATTATTAGAGGTTCACACAGCATCCTTTTTTTCAACATTGTCCCTCAAGATGGATCCAAAGTTTTCACAGACATTCAGATCGGAGCAGTATAGTTGTAGGTTTACAACTTTAGCTTACTGAAGTACATTGAAGTGTCGAATTGGCTTGCCATGGAATCCGCTGACCTCCTTAGTACAGAGGGGACTCCTGTAATGCTTCCACAACATGGACATTCCTTGTTGTTGGGACTATTTGCCCTCTCCTGGAGATCGAAAACCGGTTTTCTACTTCTATAGCCTTTTTAGTCTTCTGTACAGCTGTACCGTCTGAGAAGACTATTGCAACGACTTTGTCTGTCCGTCCACGACCACGGTTTACAACGTTAGATTTAGTGTCAAAATTTAGCTAAATAACATGGAAAATTAAAACATCGTTACTTCCTTGTAGCTAGTAGACTTCTTCGACGTAATTAAATTAAATAATAACATTTGATCGTCGAACTGAAATCCTAAGGATAACACTGCAGCCGTAAAAACAAGAACATTTTAGCTTCGTTTAAAATAATCTCCTCGCATTGTTGCATGAATGAATGGGCTTACCGTCCAACAAGATTCTCCATTAGGCCTATCTGCTAATTACGAAATTAAAACTACAGTTAAAAAAGTTAGGCCTAAAAAATGAAAATTAGGCCTAAAATCACGTTACCACGGCAACGTCATGTTGCTACGAGTAGCTCCTGGCTTTATCAATATCGTTCCCGTCACTTCCCTACTACCACTGATCTATATATGCTACATTGCGCGTTACGTTGTATCCTAACACTGTAACTGTGTGCTCGAAGGCGCACCGGTTTGCAAAAATGAATAGGCGTACTGCACAAACCCAATCTCCGTTAGCTGTTACTTACGAAATTAAAGCTTTAGGTAAGAATTAGGTGTAAAATTTAACAAACACGCCTAAAATAGATATAAGCTCAAAAGCTAACACATTTTTAACCGGCAATTCTAATGGTTGCTGCTTTTAGATTATATAATAGAGATAGGTGTTGCAATGCGTGAGAGGTGTGCGCTTCACCATTGGTAGTTGCGGAATTGTACAGAAGACCGGATGCGACTAGGTAGTCGCTGTAGCCGCTTGTTTTTTAATGTGACTACAATATTCTTGTTGTTGATGTTCTTGTTGGGAAAATTTATCTGTCACCTATAGATCGGACCAATGACCAGATTTTCAACTTTATAGCCTAAACATGGGTATGAACAAGGGGGGGGGATGAAGCTTAATGGCGCGTCGACAGCTTGGTCATTAGCGCCAACCTCAGTCACAGTGCAGTGGTCCGGGTTGCCACTGCACCACACATTACAGAGATATTATTCAAACCCCTAATCTAAATCTTGTCATACATCTGTACCTCCTGCAAAAATTGAAAAACACCGGACAGGAGGACAGACTTATCGCCCAATTGGCGCACAATGTCATGCGGAAGATGGAAACGACGACGAAAACCATCAAGATGGCAACAATCAACAAGGAAGTGCCGGACCGTAAGTGGCCGCCGACACCAATAACATTCAGGAGGGTCAACCCCCCGCAAAAGGAAACAGTGCGTAAGTAGAGTGTGACCAATGCGCAAACGGGCCAACACCACCTCCTCACGGCGACTGCGGCGACACGCCGAGTGCCATTCCTCAACAGTGCCTTTAATAGCTCGTAATTTATTGCCGTCTTGTCCATCCCACGAGGCTTGCCAAAAAGCGTGTAACCTCAGACGCAGAGTTGGAAAAGCGTCCGAGGGAACAAGGCTGAGATCCCTTCCGAGAGGGCCAGAAAGGGCCCCTTTTGCTGCAGAATCCGCTTGCTCATTTCCACCTATCCCAACATGGCCTGGGATCCAGCAGAAAAGCACGGTTTTCCGCTGGCCAGGCAAAGCGGGTATGAACAAGGCCAAGGGTCTTGAACGCTATTTTAATGTGACTACAATTTCGTGTTGTGTTTCTTTTGTTGGAAACAGTTTGCTCTCACCTAGAAATCAAATCCGAGGGTGGTTACACAGCAAAAAAAAAGAGTCCTGCAAAATTTTGGAGAAAAGGGGCCCCATTTTGATTTCCCGGGGCCGACCCCCCCCCCCTCCCTGCCCGACCCTGATTGCAGGTAATGACGACAGATAGAAATTTAAATGTAACTGGTAGAAATACTGAACTACCGAAAACAATTCATTCAGCATGAAAACAACTTTCGGTTGCAAGTCAGCACCGATCGGAGAACATCTTGAAACCTGGACATTTTTTTCTTTTCGAAAACCTCTGTAACCAATAAGGAGAAGGGTCCACACACTCAACTAAAGCTAGTCCGTGGGAAAAACTGAGTGTGAGAGAAAGAAAAATAGATGATGGAAACCAAATCCTCCGTTTTTAAGTTAATCTCAAGCGGTGTTCGTACGCTGCAAGACCTCTAATCGCATGACCACGGAAGGCACCGGGGGGGGGGGGGGGAGTGATCTGAGGGAACTGTTGGGGTCTAAACTGGGTAAGTGAACTAGAAGCTTAAAGGCGCGTTTACCCAAGGAGACCTTCTCGCTCGCCGAACGCTATTTGCTAGGCAACCGTTATTTATTTGCTCTTCTCGCTTAAAAAAACAGCTTCTAGCAGTGATCAAACGACGGCAGAATTAATGGCTACTCGCAGCGAGAATTCAGAATCCAACATGGCGTCCATTTCGGGGTTGTCGAATCGAAGACAAATTATCGAATACCGGAGTTCAGAAATCTGTCCGTCGTCTTGTACAGCAGTAAAAATTGTTTTCCAGTTGTCATAAATCGACGCTGTCATGTTGCACGCATCGTACGTCACGACGCGAGGTACGAGGAGGAGATTTGCGTCCGCGTTGTTGCCATGGCTATTCCGTACAGACAGCTTGAAAGCCACATTCTTCGGTAATGGCGAGAAGCAGCCTGCAAATTTAGTATTGACCAAGTAAAAGCTAGTAAGCGAGAAATTTGTTGTTGAACATAAACGAGCCCTAAGGCTTGATGGAAATAAAGCTGGGTTCGTTAGACATACTAAGAGGCTAAAGATAGGTTAGAGTCAAGTTAGGCTTATCGTAGTTATATTGAGACATTGGGATAAGGCTTAAGTTAGGTTCTAAGTACTGTGCCCTAAGAACCACTTCGACGGGCAGACTTGTTGATGCTTGAGGTGGTCGGATGGGACTGATTCTCTTCATTGGGATTAAGTCAGAAGTCGATAGCATAACATGTAAGTAGTAACGGCTGCCAAACAATGATAGCCACCCCCCCCCCTCCCCAGAGTAAACTAAGCGTGATATGAAAAAATGTGAAGTACCGATAAGTAGCCTATTTTATTTTGGGTTTACGCTCACAAGCTCAATATTCAGTGTTCACTCCGTTGGCGTCACGAACAGCTTAAAGAGAGAAGGGTATAGGAAGACAAAAGTGACTCGAAAAGTGGATCCGTTTTTCGTTTTGGCGATGAAGAGTGGCCGTATTTCTCCCGATCTGAATGTCTGTGAAAACTTTGGATCCATCGTGAAGGACAACGTTGAAAAAATGGATGTGTCTGAACCTCTAGCATCTCGAATTAGTCGTACCAGGATGGAGGAGAACATCGATGCTGTGCTTCGGGAAGTGGAGTTTAACACGGAGCTTTCTGAGTCAGTTTTGTCTTCCTACCCTGCTGTCTTCAATCTGTTTGTGATGCCAATGGAGTGAACACTAAGCATTGAGCTTTGGAGTGTAAAACCACAATAAAATAGACTACATATCGGTACTTTCTTTTTTTTCTCTCACAATTAGTTTACTCTGAGGAGAGGGCGCGGATCATTTTTTGGCACCCTGTATTTTGATGTTCTTAGGTTAAGTTGATTAAGCAGGATAGTTTGAGCGAATGATTGTCAGAATCTAGGCTCAATCAAATCAAATCAAATCAAATCATATGATGTTTGACATTCGTAATTTGACACCACTACATTATTGGAAGTTTATGTGTGCTTAATAATAAACAGACATGTTGAATAATCAGGGCTTGATTGTTGTAAAGTCCATTGTCTTGACGAGGTCATGGTTTTTCGATCAGCGTCTTTTGGGTAAAAGACCCAAAAGACGCTGATCGAACAACCATGACGAGGTCAAGAGTATACATTATTGGTACTTGTCGTCATAATTGTGAATTAGGTCCGAAAATCAGTAACGCCAGACAGCACGACATTAAGAAGGTGGTCTAACAATTTGGGAGATTTTATGACGGTAAAGAGAACTAGGCCATGTCGAGACCCGTCAAAACAAGACGAGACCGAGATGTAAGATTGGAAAAAAAAACGAAACGGAACGAGACAGCTCGTTTCTTCTCGCACGAACTCCGCAGGCGTAATAAACATTATTGGATGTCACGATTGTTTTTTCGCAGGCACGGAAGAAAGACATTTCTACAACAACGTCTGAAGAGTGGTGGCAGAAGCATCTTTAATGTTTATTTGGCACTAGGCAACTCCCTTAAAGCACTCATTTACGGTGACATTAGCTCGGCCCAGCTCATTCCGTTCTGACCTCTGGCCAGTAATACCATTTTTCAAGCGTCTCTTCCTTCTCATTTTCACCCCCCTCTCCCCCACACACAATAGTCTATTTTTCTTTGTTCGTTTCTGGTTGCACGTGGGTTCGGCCGTCACCTCGACTTGTAAGGTCCACACGCAACGCATGTCGACTTTGACAGACGCCCGCGTTCTTCTCTGCTAATGAGGGGCAGCGAATTCGGTTGAGCGTGGGAGGTTGGGGGGGGGGGGAGGGGGACGAGTGGAGGAGTGGTGGGTTAAGTGGGGGAGGGGGAGGGTTAAGGTTGAGAGAGTCGGACTGAAGAACTATCCGTCAATTCTGTCGACTCGTTAAGCGATTGAGGTAGGTATAGGTAGGTGGTGGCGAATAAAAAAAAAAATAAGATAAATTATGCTGAAAGAAGGAAGAGCTATAAATATTTCAGTTTGGAGGAAAGGAAGCACAACTGCCAAAATCCTACACAGTTGCCAATGTAGCGACTCATCTTGGCGTCTTTAAGTATCATTGCTAAAACTGAAGCCAACGGTCACTACCTAACCTATCCTTGTGCCTAAGATGTGTCCTAACAATCTGCTTTCCCTCCAAGGATAACATTATAGTTGTCACAATCCAACAACAATTCTTAACACTGTTAATGCAATGTTCCAAAGTAAACAATCTAAGAGCAACAAAGTTGTATGCGCAATATGGAGAACTGGGATAAAAACACTGTAGCCAGCAGCACAAGCGAATTTGTTATTTTAGTGCCAATGCAGTTCATCCAAATGCCACTTTGGCCATACCCTGTTATGTACAAATGTAAGGTGTTTTAATTAATTTTTAATTTAATTTTTTACCATCCTCTGATGAAGGTATCGCGTGCTTGCCACATTGATACCGAAATATAAGGTTTTTGTTTTTATTCGCTTGTGTTGCTGGCTGCAGTGTTTTTATCCCAATCTAAGAGCCGTGCATTACATTGGCAACCAATTGTCCTGCTCGAGCCCTGTGTAAATTTTATGTGGTGCCCCATTCCAATCGCCCAATTCGACCTACCGGCACCCTATAGCTTTTCATCCTGCAATATTTGGTAAATATTAACTAGACATTTCCCCCTACCCCTACCCAACTTTCTCTTCCCCCAAATCCTACCAGCTTTAGCAACATCATGTCCCCCAAACTTTCATAAATTTCACCACCATCACATTCTGATCTTTTGTAAAGTCGGGCTAGCATTCGCACTAAACATCTTTCAAACATCCTGAACCATAAAAAAAAAACTACCATCCGCAACAAAGGCAATCCGACTCGATCGTTTTTATCACTTATTTCACGTCAATTTCCATCTGCCATCGCCATGACTTGTGAATATTTTAAATTCATCTCAAAACTGTATTATTGTTAGTGTGTATTTATATAGGTGCATAGTAACAAAAACTTTGTTTTTACTAAAACGTGGTGTGGTGGAGCCCAATCTCTTGGTGCAGAGAGCAACTGCATCGAACATCGTTGTATTTATTGTATGGGGGAGGTTGAGGCTTAATGGCGCGTCGACAGCTAGGTCATTTGCACCTTATTGCAGTACTTGTGCATTTAAGCTATTTTACTACACATATTCAGGCAAACAAACTTGAGAAAAATAGGATGGATCCAAGTAATGAATCAAGCTACGCATGACTGCAACACCGATAAAAACATCCATTGAACAATACTTTAATATCCCATGTATCTTCCTTCCCCGGATTTTCCAAATTGTCATCTACTTACCTATGGCTCACTTCATAACAAAAATAACGAAAATTGTTATCACACAAACACATACGCACACTCTGCTTTCAACTATAACGGTTACACTCAGTCAAGAGTGCAGCTTTCTATTCACCGTTTTTCCCTTTTAGGGTTCGAAATCTGTTTCAACTATACTAGGTTTAATCGAGCTAAGTGCTCTTGGTATTGGATGCCTATAACGCTATTTTAATCCGCAGGCTGCTGTGAGGAAACATTTTGTTTTCATAGCATTTAAAAGAGACGGGGAAAACCAAAATTGAGTGTGTTTAGCAAACACTGCCGTAAAGGTGACGCTCTTGCGTTACAGTAACATCGTTACCCAATCAAGTGTTCAAACAAAACACGTAAACGTCATTATTTCTTTGCTTTGTTACGAATAATCAACGTATACACAATTGTGTATAAGCCTGAAGAAATGCCGTTATGAAGAAGAACCATTTCAGTAAAGATTTAATGTATTTCGGCGTGGCAATCTGCTAAAATGGTTTACATAATTTCGTCACTGTGTTGTAAATCTTGTGTGTTTGCGATTTTTCTTGGGCCAATCGCTGTGGGATCGAGGTTACACAATTTGTTAATTACGTTTCGCCTCCCACTGCTTTCATTTGCCTCACTCTGCGGTTTGTAAACTTGTAGATGAGGTGAATTATTCGTACCAAGATATTTATTATTACTCAGTCGCATGAGTTAGCCAGTAAATAACCGTCAATAACATTGTTAAACCATTTGTTGCTGGATTGCACCTTGACGTTGTAGCTCCCCCATTGTTGTATTCTTCAGTTTGACTTGTAAGTCAGTTCGCTTCTTCCCAAAAAACTCAATACGACGCGTCATGGTCATCTCCCCCTAAGAGTCGATGCGTCATGGCCGCCATTTGCCGTTCCATTAGATAGGACTTGGTCGTGTAAGTTTTTACCTCGCATCCAATGATCTGCTTCTGATTAATGTGTTCCCAACACGAACTATGCACCATTATAGACAGTTATCACGAGTTTTGAGTTACCAAATATGCCCAAATCTAGTTTCAAGTATCGTCCTTTACGTTTGTAGCCACAACTGATGTTTCCGAACTCTTGTGTCACTAACCCATAGATTTGTTCCACGTTACCGAACGTGAATGTTTCAACCTAATCCCGTCGTAACCAGAACTGTATCTGTCATTCCTAAAAATATCCGAATAAACCAGTCAATATTGTTGTTACCCCAAAAACCATATTGGATGGGTCGACTGTTTTACTGGTTACTTCCATCGGCCAGATTAACGATGACAACGTGTTCGTTGCACCAAACTAACAATGGCCACTCTTAATTAGCCTGTATAATGTTTCATACGTTGGTATATCTATGTCTTGTTATTTCATTTCCGGTTCCTGCCTTTGGTATACCTTCTAGAAGATTCTGAAACTTTCCATTATCCATAATACGTAGTTATTTAGTGGGTGTCCGGGGTAACAAAACGTATAAAACCCGTCGGCCCGGCCACCCGTCTCATCCTCTCCACTTAGGGTGTGAATATGTTAGGGTCCCCCTGCTTTTTCTTGATCAAGCCTAACTTAATCCTTTAATTAACTACAACCTTGAATCTTCTGAACCCGACCAACCCTAGTTTAAACCTAAATTCTTTAAATTGGTTCCTTAATATTTTCAGTCCAATTTTCTAACCTTCTCTTGTGAGCTTTTTCGATACACTTGTATTGATTGTCCACAGCAACTGTGATGCGCTTATAGTGGCCATGTTCCGTATTCCATCACCGGCTGATCGCTTGAACTAATTTACTATGCTGTGTCTGCTACTATTTTACCACCTTACCACTAAAAACTCCTTCGACGTGCTTATATAGTATTAGGAAGCCATTAACTACTCACGAAGTCATTGTCACGAATCATTTTCTTCTGGTCACAAGGTTACCGGAAGTTACTATTTAGTATTCCATGATCTGTTGCTCAGAGCAGTGCCGCAATTAGGGATGGTGCAAAGGGTGGAAGGCACTCGGTCCCAGGAGGTAGGGGGCCCACAATTCACCAGTTGGGGGTCCAAATAAGTAAACTTTACTACATCTTGGTTGGGGTTGGGTATAACTATGCCTCTAAATTTATTTACTTGTTGAGAATATCGTGCACAGACCACCGTGAGGGCAGGGGCAACTTTTGTAAAAGGGCACGCTGAGGATTTTTTTTCTCTTGGGACCTTTTTTTTTTGGTCATCACTCTTTTTTTTTTTTACCCTTTTTTAAGCTTCTCTCTCTTTTTTATCCTTTTATGCCCCTCCCGTGGCCTTCTTTTTGCCCTTCTTAGGCCTTTAGGCCCTTGCAGCATCAGCGTTTATCGCTACAGAAAACCAAAATAGGGCTTATTTTTTTTTACAAAACGACCAAAAATGGCATTTTTTTCCGAAAAGGGAAGCGCCATTGCCCCCTAATCCTCCCTCCCCCAACAGTTTGTTCGTAGACCTCTCCTTGGAAAAAGCTAGCTGCGGCACATGATCAGAGGAACCAGTTTATTATGATGTGTAAGTCACTGGTCACCAATTTACAACTTTTCGCCAACTACAAGTATGGAGTACCGTGAATACATCCTCTCCTCACCAGAGGTTAACACTAGTCCTTTTTTAAGCTGCAAAGTTGCCTTCATTCTCTAGCCCAATATAACATGAAGCAGTGATTATCATGTTACTTTGAGTAAAGTGTAAGCACGGTTACTGTTGGGTTGTCTGCTACTGATCACTGGGTCATTACACTTGGCCTCCGATAGTGGCCATGTGATTGCCATTGAGACACTGGCTACTGATGAGTGTGATTATTGTTCCGGAAGTAAGTAGGTGTCATCAGTCTACCATTACCATACTTTACCAGGTCACTCGTCACCAGTAAAAAAAAACTCCCCATCAAATAAAAATCAAGGCTAAAACTGTCTTTTGTCTTGTTAAAAAAACCTAGCCTGAGGGGGAAAAACCCGTAACCCAACTTGACCTAAAGCTAACTTATCATAATAACTGCAAAAAAACCTAAGCTAACCAAAATATACTTACGAAACATCATTCAATAAATCAGAAATGTTCACTAAATGTGATTCATTAAACGTGGAATGGGGATTCACTTAACAATTTGCGTCTTCCAAGGGCGATTTCCCCCCCCCCCCCCCCATAGGGCTGATTTTTATTGACGATTTTTTTTACGGGGGAGGGGGGATTTTTACTGAGGAAATTTTTACGTGGTACGAATTATTACAACAAATAACGCGGCTTATCTTAACGAATATCTCAAATCTCAAATTGTTGGAAAATGAACAAGAGCTCCCCAGAAAAGCGTAGCTATTAAAAGCTCAACATGCTCTGCTCCCATGACTGATGCGAAACGAGTTCTATTATCAAAGCTAAAACCTTTGTCATGTTTTTTTCTTCTTTTTTTTTTTCCATACTTCTTTCTTCTCTTCCTCTTACGAGCCGCACGCACGTAAACAATTGGGTATTCATGTTCAAAGATAATTAGAATGGACCATTATGTCTTTAGCGTTTGGCAAGACTATACATCTATCATGTGAGTGAAATGTAGGTTTTTTCCTCTCTTTTTTTCTGCCCCTGTTTAATTTATTGCAAAAATAATGACGTTGTATGATGGGCGTTTTATCTCTGGAGGTCTTTAGACCACAAAAACGTGAGCTAATTAAAGAGTAGACATAAAAAATACGAACGTTCTATATTATTTTTAGCAGTACAGCTTGTTACCAGTGGTGTTTTTATAAGACTGGTTTCCTGTGAGTCTTGCTAAGTGTGATCTTATGACGGTTGGGTTTTGGCTCTTAAAAATGTAGCGCAAATGTGTAAACTGTGTGTACTTCATTGGCATATCACAATATCAGAAACTACTATTTTAAGTAAAGAGGAGCGTCACCCACGCATATCACAGAAGAGTATATTGATATAGAACCTTGGTTCTGTTTTGTTGGCTGCCGGAACAAGGTCAAAAGACATAAGCGTGGACATAAGCGTATTGCAACGGTAGACATGTAATTCGTGGACAATCGCAAAACGGAATTATTGCAAAACCATATGCCAAGAATGTTTTCCTTACTCAAAAACGAAACTTAGAGGTTCGAAGGTAATCAGATACCGCCCTATGTAGTTCTAACCGTAATGATTTTTTTTTCAGCAATGCTCAACTAAAGTGTGCGCGGCCTATCTTGAGTTCGCTACAGAACGAACACAGATAATCGATTGTACGTTTTTGGTAGCAGAGTGCCTTGTTGATATCCAAAATGATTACAAAAACAATGGCGGCCGTCGATTAAAGCCGCTCCCTCCAGGAAGACGTAACCGCTCATAAAATACTTCCAAGAATCAAGATACGTAGCGCACACAATAATTTAGACACTTTTCAAGGTAGGCACTTGCTTTTTTTATCTACTCGGTATTTATTTATTTAATTTTTTTGGCGTAAACTTAGGTTTTTGGTGGTTTTCTATACTTGCATAAATCCGTGGACTCAAAAAGGGAAAAAAAAAAAAACGCAGGAAAAAAGTGCTATTGTAACATGGTAATTACTAAGAGCTTATACGATTGTGTGCCAATTTTTTAAATTACACTTGACTCAATAACTGCGCAGGAAACCGTTTTTCTTTATTTTGGTTTTGAGCGTATCTATTGTTAAAGCCTGGTTTTTAAACTATTTTGCTAAGCATAAATCGCTGTTCTCCTGAAGGATATGTAGGCAGAGATTGCTTTCTTTGGGAAGTGAAATATGCCACATATACGTCCCGTACAAGTAAGGTAAAGTTGTGTATTTTAAAAGGGTTTCATAAATATTTTCGGGGAACAAGCCGTCTAACAAATTCGACACTGTCGTCTAACAAATCGGTTTGAACAAATCCGTCTAACTGTACATTTTTAGATTTTTATTGTTTTGCATCGATTTTCAGATTTACAACCTTGGTAAGATTTACAGCTTTGGCAATATTTATAGCCTTGGTAAGATTTACAGCCTTGGTAAGATTTACAGCCTTGGTTAATGAAATGAAAAAAAAAAAAACGCTTCGTAAATAAAATAAAACAAAACAAAACAAAACTTTGAAACAAAACTCGTCTCTCTTTAAAAAATGCAATTCTGTCTTTATTATAGTTTTAGCTGAGGGTTGAGAAAATACTTCATTGCAACCAATAACCCATAACAGCCTTAAAAAACTTTCAGACCCTTTTTTTAGAGTCCGTATGGCACTTGGGTCGGTTCTCGGATTCAGACCGGCATTCTCTTGGTTTGGAGCCGACGACGCTGACCACTGGGCTGTGATTGCCCGTTTTGCTCGGGGTCCCCGGGGCCCCCTCACAAAGCTCGCGCTGGGGCTTAGTTTTTCGCTGTTACTCGTTGAAGGCGTACGTTCGTATCTAGGCGGCTATACGGGTTAAATATTGAAGCACTTAGCAATACAAACCATTCACGCACCATAATTTCGTTGACAACGTATCCTATGGAATGCTTTTGAGTGTAATGAACGTATCTATATATCTATCTATCTATTAAGGGCTGATCCTGGTTTCAGAAATCTCCACAATGTCATAAAATAGCGCAGAATTATAATTTTCGAAAGGGACAGTGCCTTTCTTGTTCACAACAAAATGCTAAAACTACACGTCACACACATTGATAAAAACGGCCGTTTTTATCAATATGTGTGTGTAGTTGTAGCATTTTGTTGTGAGCAAGAAAGGCATTGTCCCTTTCAAAAATTAAAACTCTGCGCCATTTTATGACATTGTGAAAATTTCAGTGAAGCAAGGATCAGTCCTTGTTAATTATTCCTCCCATTCACAAAATAATCGTATTGAAATGTTACAAGTGTTTGATTGCGGCCGATAGTAACGAAGTAGGTTTGCAGGTATCCACTTTGAAGGTTTGCTCCATCGTGTTCATATAGGGCGTTGCGAGTGCGAAAACTGCATGCCTCCCATGCCATTGATAAATCCATCGCTCGGAATGAGGCAGCCACATTTATCCTACGCAATCATCTCCAGCTCCCGTGTAATCTATTTCATCTTAATTTTCCGCTACGTAAACATACCTCCCCCACCCGACCTCACCAGGGCTGGAGATAGATATTTTTCTGCAGCGGAGGGGCAACTGATCATTTTTACCGAACTCCCACCCTCTCCGTCAACCCATCTCCCTCCTCTCACATGATACTTCCTCCACCCAGGAGAAAAACTATCAGAATAGCTCATAGTTCACCGCCTCCTCCACCCCCAACTGCCTACCCTACAATTCTACCACCATTCAAAAGCAACTAGTTTTGTGTTGGTTATTCTCTTAATCACCAGCTATACATGATATAATTACACAAGAGGTCAGGTAGGTGAGGCTTGCAGGCAGGCATCAACCTGCATCGGCCCGCGCATCTGATAGAGGGAAAGCATTGGGGAGCTTTCCAGGACAGCATGCTTCTCGAAGAGGCAGCTTCGAGACCACCTTGGACCATATTTATTTCCACCAGTAATAACATGAACATGGCTGGTAGAATATAATAGAAGTGGGTCATTAGAAAGTGGGGGCCGTTAGCGGGGGGGGGGGGTGTGATTTGAGTAACATGATGCGCTGAATTGCGTGAGCGAAGTGGATGCAACAGTTTGAAGGAACTTAATTCGGTCGAACATGGACATACACATGAGCTAACACCCTTAACCAATGTTGGAAACCGTGCACGGGTTTCAGCTAGTATTAAAATAACGCCCCTTCTTTTAGCCTTGTTTTAAAGGGACATTGCCGTCCCTGCCCCTCTGATCGCTACGACTCTGTCCTTACGACAACGACTCCACCATCTAAACTCCAAACAGATTTAGACCTTATCGATGGAACAAATAATAACGCACAGTGTGGCAAGCACTACTAATCGATCTAGCAAATGCTTAAATTGAAACGGTTTGGTATCTCATGGTCAACAATATTTTTCCGCACCACTTTCACGGGTTTCAAGTAATTTCCTCAATTACAATTTCAGCACGCTTTTTGTTACATGATACGATGTGATAACAGTACAGGACTATTATTTTCCCACCCTATTATTTATCATTATTATTTTTTTTACCTTCAACGGAGATATGGATATCACTTTCTCACATTATCGCCACATTTTTTTTTACCCAGCAGTTCGTCGTTTGTTGTATAACTGCCCCCTAACAACTGCCGAAGAAAAGAATAGTGGAGAAGGGGGAACGACTAGGAATTCTTTGGACTTTTCAGTATTAGAATTGCTTGAAAATCATCGCCTATTTCTGGTGCGTTTCACATTACGGAAATGTGATAGCGCTCTCTGGCTCAAACCCTCATTTCCTGCAGGAGAGGATAGAGAGAAAGTACGATTACGCGAGAAAGCGGTCGAGAAACGTTCTAGAAAGTGCGATTGAATCACGAGGATCCAAATTTGAAATGGATTCTGGCCGACTTCCTGCCAATCATACAATATCACGAAGTACTAAAAAAAAAATCTAGTTCCTTTTTTTTTTCCCCTCCTTCGTTATTATTTTTTTTTCACGAAAAAAGGAAGAGGACGAAGTTGAAAACAGAGAGCTGGGGCTTGAGAGATTAAAGTAGGGTCTCCTATCTTAGTAAGGGGGAAGGGTTATTGAAAAATCTGGGAGAGAAAAAAAATGGCGGTTACCGTTACGCAGATGCCCCATTGAGCGACAGGAATGGTCGAAAACTGCCAGCATTTTATCTTCATTGCAACAAGAAATGAAACTGACCTATGGGTTTGG